>APFE030665927.1:126246-213892 GCA_000404065.3 Pinus taeda
TTCTGAATCACCCAATCACTAGATCAATACATATACAATGAGAGTCATCAATCAGATCTAGTTCATCAGATCACATAAAGATACACTCAATCACTTCTCATACGGCTGTCATAAGATCATAATACCAGAAACTAGACATCACTTCAACACCCAGAACACAACAATGATAAACAAAGATTTTAAGAGAAGTAAGCACCCTGCTCAACTGCTCGCCTGCTTACGTACTCACCCTGCTCCACTGCTTGCCTGCATACTGTACTCACCCTGCTCAACTGCTAGCCTGCATACAAGTACGCACCCTGCTCAACTGCTAGCCTGCATACAAGTACGCACTCTGCTCAACTGCTAGCCTGCGTACCTCGCTCTGAGTCCATTGAACTACCTGCGGTCATCCGCACCTGAAGCCCTTCTGTGCCTGCGTACCGGCGCACCTGAAACCCTTCTGTGCCTGCGCACCGGCACACCTGAAACCCTTCTGTGCCTGCGTATGTACGCACTTTTCTCTCACTGTACCTGCGTACCTTCGGGCATAGATGATTTCAAGACTTCAGAAAGAACCCAGACAGTCAGATCTACAGATCTGAACATGCGCCGAAGAGATCTTAGCCCATCAGTAGATTCGACTTATTTAGATCTAGACCAGATCTTACCCTCATAAGATATTCACCAAAAAAACATGCTTAAGCCAAATGATCTCCTTTCCTTTATATAGATAAGCTCTTCCTCAAATCAAGGATCATGGGGCTCAATAATAATAATAAAATAAACAATACCACAGGCCAAAACCATGATAACACAATACCGTTGGCTAAATACCATGAGAAACCCCACGTGTGGGAGGTTAACTGCCTTGAAGTGTGTGCACTGGGGGTACGCACCCAATGAATGGGTATCCTGCGGGTATGTACGCACTTTATATAAGACATGCCTGCTTGTACGCACCTTTTGTACGGTGTGCCTGCGTACTCCTTATTTTCTTCAATGTTTGAGAGTTGTTCATCAATGTTTGCTATTGACCTGTTGTATAGTGATCCATCACCCGTATGGGTTGCAATCAAGGACAACACTTTAGCCATAATGCCAACAATCTCCCCCTTTGGACTTGATGGCAAAGCTTACTTGTGAATTGTCATCTGATCCCTTTTTGCTGTCCGGTAGCCCATGCATTCTATCACTTCTGATATATCTTCTGAATGTATACAAGTGAGATGATCTTCTCTGAGAGGGTTGCCATCAAGTACAACACATGCATCATAATGCCAACAGTAATTTCGACCAATGGATTACAAGATATGGTTGGATTCATTTCTTCTTTCTTGATGTGATATTTCACTTCTTGCACCTTTTTCTTCTTGATATGTCCTTCTATCTTGAGAGTTTGAGGAGTGGTAATTCTTGCCAATGCTTTACAAGATATGGTCTGATTCATTTCTTCTTTCTCTGGGGTGAGGTCCTGGTGTATATCCTCTTCTTTTGATGTTTCTTGATCCTTTTCTTCCTCCTCTCCATAATCTATGTAAAATAATTTCCTCTCAGCACACTTATGACCTTTAGTGCATTTTCTATCACAATTTTAACAAAGCCCTTTTTCTGTTTTTTCTTCCAATTGTTGTGGTGTAACCCTTGTAGGTTGTGGAAGGCTAGGAGAAACAACACTTCCATATTTATAGTTGTGAGGGGTATACTTCCTTGTTTCCATTTTACTTTCCAATATGTAACAAATCCCTTTTACCATTTCCAATTTTTGTGGTGTTTCTCTAAAGAAGGTGTTGCTCTTTGTATCCTCATAATGTGCTATCATTTCCTCCGTGAAAATTGACCACGTAACAAGTTTTTTATGAGAACAAAGCCCTTTATACCATAAAAATTGATCCGGTTCTAAATATGAAGATGCAATACATACTTTTTGTAACACTGGTACACCTTGTAGATCAAAATATTGCTCCATTTGATGTATCCAATTTACCAGATCGTTGCCATCAAACTTCCTCATCTTGCTTTTTCTTGATTTTAGGATCTCGATCTTGAAATGGCTGTAACTCTATACTTTTAGATATTTAAGCTCTGAAACTATGACCTGTAGTAGTCCTCTATGTCCTCTTTCCAATGCCACCCGTCTGACTCCAATTTGATTCTCCAATGAAGAGTTATGCCAAATCTCCCACAGTGACCTGATTATAGACTAATTTAGTAGAGCGAACTTGTACGACGTTCCACGAGTGTCTGTTTCAACCTTTCACTTTGAAAGATATATAAAAGAACACTACAGCTCGTCCTCTTTCTGTACCTTCTTACGAAATTTCAATCCAATGCTTAGCGAGAAAGATATGATGATTTTCCCCAGGTCACGTGTTTGGAATGTAATTCAGGAGTCTGAAAAAAGACCAACTTCCTCAGATCATATCTCCGCAAATATAGTGCAAAAATATATGAAGTTTGGACCCGAGATTTAGCACGATGTCTTCTCAAATGGGTTTCTTTTTCAACTTCTGAAACGTCGTAAAACAAAAGTTATAGCGAAAATGCCACGATGACCTGTTTGGAGCAGCGAAACCCTAGAATCCAAAGCTCTAATACCAAATGTTATGAAACCAGCTCAAGAAAAGATAGAAAAGATAGATCAACGCCTTTAGAATTCAACCTCTTCGAGGGGGCAAACCTAACTTTACATTACATAAATGAACAATTCTTTGGATGAATACAAATGAATATACCTCCTTTCTAATAATATATGAGTCCTAAGGGGTCCCATTATATTAATTAGAGCCCAACATAACAATAATAATGTAAGGGCACAATAATAACAATAGTGGGCTTCTATGGGGCACAATAGTAACAATATGGGCACTACATGGGTACATCAATATAATAAGGGGGTTTTACTAATAATAATAAGGGGCTACACTAGTAGTATAGGGGCCTAACAGAGCACTTCAATCTACACTGTCGATTACACTTCTTTAGATCCAACGGCTATCACGTTGCTGCTCACCAACTAACTCGAATATTTTCCATCGTGGATCTACTTTGTCTGATCCAATAGTCATCGCGCAATCTTGCATAGACTCTAGCATGGTCATTATCACTTTAGAAGCACACGAGAAAATTTGTTTTCTCTTTCCTCTGGTTGCTATGTGTCGAGCACTAAGGCTAATTGTGCGGACTTGGAACAAAACTACTTACCACCTTTTTAGCACATGAGATACCGCTTCCCGCTCATCAAATACAACCCATGTGCTTCAAATCAGCCCTTTAATAAAAGTTCTTAAACAAAGTTTTAGCATTTAATCTCCATATTAACTTTTAATGCTAATTGACCACGATTAATGATAAACACATAAACACTGTGATTTATAAATAAAGTGTTAAAATGGGAAAATACCTGATTAGGGTCCAGAACATCGATACGCAGACACAAATGAACTTATGCACAAGAATTAATATGAAAAACCACACTCATTCAATTATTCAATAAAATAGAAATTACAAGGTCTTGGCCCTCTGAGCTCGATTACAACAGTTTTTTTTTTACCTCTGTCTCAACCTCAAACCCTATCTATCACTCAAACTCTCGCTTACTCACTCTGTTCTCAATCATCCAATATTTCTATCATTACATTCTTTTTCCTTTTATGAATCAAATCCTACCCTAACTAAATTGACAACTCGATCCCTATTTTAGTCAATATAACAATTAAATCTCTATTCTCAAGCTCTATTACACATCTAAACTAACAACTTATCTCCTATTCTAAAAATAATACAATATTCTAATTATTACAATAACTAAATATAAAGACAAATTCGAGAGACCCAACTCTCTATTAAAACTGATTTTTGACCATTCAGGTTAATGAAATTCATTTCATTTTAGCCACAACATGTGAACAAACAATCACATTGTTGGCTAAGTCCAGATGCTCCCGCATAACTTATTTTCTTTCTTGGTTTGCATGTTTGTTTGTTTTCTTGCTTGTGTGTTTTCTTACTCGCTTTTCTTTCGCTTTTACTTCTAACGTGGTAGTGTCATTGAGTCACCCTTGTTCAGAGCATCTGAGATGTGTCACGCTTGTACTTATGGAGTTTGTTTTGAATCCCCATTGCATGCCATTAATTTTTTTCATTTTTCATCATGCTGCATTTATTTCATTTTATTCATATTTGGCTTTCAGTCCTTCTTCTCTGTCGTTGTCAAACCCCTGTTTAAGTCATTGACCATCCCCTTTGGAATCGCGGTAGTCACTACTAGGTCAATTATTTCTATTATGCTCTGACAAGGGAAGTCATCGTTTCACCATCCATCTTGTTTCCTTCCATCATTATCCTTGGAGTGAGTCCATCAGTCACCCTATTATGTTGCCTCATGCCTTTGTTAAGGATTCCTCATCGCCTCTGATAGGCTCACTTCTATCAACCTCAACACATTTATTCTAGAAGAGTATTCTAGAGGGTGGTATACCTTGGTTTCGGCTTCCATCTTTGTTTGGTGCCTCAGATCAAGAAAAGGGACTCATTATTTCCCTTTGACTTAGTTGTTTCTCATGTGCTCAACATCAATTCCTTATCACAAGATTGAGATTCGTACACTTGACAATTCGGTGATCCAGGTGATTTCTCCATTGATTCCCAGGTGTGTGTGAGATGTTTCAGACCTCATGAGGGGGTGGTCCTTCAGGTAGCCCCCCACATGCCTGGATGACCATAGATGTTGATCCAACCTCCGATGTAGTTCCATATGTTTGATGGGTTTGGTTTTTGCCACTTGCAACGCTTACAACTTGCATGTCTCCTCCAGATGATCCATTCAAACCTTCAGAGCCCTTTCATGTTCAGCAGGGCTTCCTTGGTTGCGATCCCCACTCCCCATATCATTTTGAGGGGCATGTTGGAAATAATACTGAGAGGGGGGGTGAATCATTATTATCAAGTCAAATATTCCTTTTCCAAAACAAATGATATACGCTACTTCAGTTAGTTAAACATGCGTATATACGCATTTATGCAGAAGGAAAACCGCGTATACAAGGCAAGCTTTTAATTTACTTTATCTTTTTGATGATGATTGTTAATCTGTGTTGCAGAAACAAATAACCAGTAACCATAGACAGTAAAACAGAACAGAAGGACAATCACGCATAAGAACACAAGATATAAGGTGGAAACCCAATGTGGGTGAAAACCACCTGCTGCAATTCGTCTCTATCTTTCTTTTAAATTAGAAACTTCTGTTTACAATGTACTGGTGCAGTCCTTTACCAGTACGCAGGCTGCAACCTGCAGAGAGCTACAACTCTCTCTCGTTTTCCAGCTTCTCCTGGAGGGGAGCTACAACCCCCTTTAGCTCTTGCACTAGCCAAGATACTAGTACGTAGGTGCTGGCCTACAGAAGGCTACAACCTTCTCTTTCTTCCAGGGACCACGTTTCATAAATTTTCAGACTGGATCCATAAACATCAATCTATCATGAAGAATCAACCAATCTCCTTTCCACCAGTTAGATCTGAATCAAGTAGATACTTCTCTGACAGTTGTACCCAAAAACACAGTACCAGAAACCACACACCAAACATTGAACCCAAAACACAGCAGCAATAAACAGAAGTAGCTAGATCACAACTTAAAGCATATACACTATTTCAATAACCTGCAACATGCGTCCGTACGCCTCTGTGTTTGGAACAACCTGCGTATACATTGTTTTAATTCATTGAACCAGCGTGTATACGCGCCTTCACTTCACTGAACCTGCGTACAGATCTATAAAAGATAATTCGCTCTTCCAGATATTCAAAAACACTAATTAACCCAGATTATTAGTGTTATAGATCAAGTAAGCGCCACATAAAACAGACCAAAATCATATAAAGATACTATCATTCAAGCTGAAAGATTATGACCCATCAATAGAACTTATCCTTCTTATTTTCGCTAAGGTTCCTCCTTTATTCAGATCCAGGTCTACACCATAACCCAATTACCAGCATTCAAATCTACCACTTTTCAGATATTCAATAATAATTCAGATAATCATTTGCCACATGATCTCCTCCCTCTTTTATAGTCTGAGGCCTTCCACAATACCATGGTCCAAAACCATAACATTTCAATAACATGAACCCAAAACTAGGGATCAACACATCTAACGAGACGCCATGGTCCAAACCCATAGGTTAAAATCCCAAGGACTAACTACCATGGACCAAGAGTAAGTTCCCCAACATATACACGCTTTTGTAACGTATAACACGCGTGTATACGCGTCTTTGTCTAGATGAACCTGCGTATATGCCTTTTTCTCCTTTCTGAGTGCCTGAACTGAGATCTGTCACCAAGATGAGTTGCCATCAAGGAAAACACCAGAGCCATAGCATCAAACCTATGCAATAATGCCAACAATCTCCCCCTTTGGACTTGATGGCAACACCAAGATCCTCTTTCATTCTCCCCCTTTGTCATCAAGGGCAAAGGGTTGTGCTCCCCCTGAGTACGTGCTGAAATATTTGCCCTGCTGTGCTGACCATGCTCCCCCTGACTGTATGCAAGATCTGCAAAAGATGTTCTTCAAGACGAACCATGACATATACATTATAAAAGACCTTCGTATCACCACAAGACTCAATCCATACATCCTTCACCCAACCATGTGGGGATCATCCACCCAACCAAGTGGGGAAACATCATAAAATTACATATAACAACCAAGTACATTACATATTCATCCCAGGCATAATGGGGAAACCAAAATAGGTCGTTACATGACCTTGACACCATAAAAAAGAGATACATGACATAGAGACGAAATATGTAGGGCAAGACTTATGAAAGTCACCAAGCAGCAGCATCTGTCAATCATCATTCAGATCAACAACCCTGATTACCTTCTATTCTCCCTCTACACTTGTTCCACCAATAACAGCTGTGAACAAGAGCCACAAGCTTCTAATACAATGCCAAAAATGCATCATTAGAAGTTTATCTGCTCCCCCTGAACCAGTACATGATGGTCTCTTTCAGACCCATATCAAACAACCTCCAACCAGAGTCTGTCCCTTCTGATATCCATCAAACCACATATACGCGACTTTCTCTACACCAGTCGGCGTATGTACGTGGATCCTCCTCAAGAAACACGTGTACGCTCCTTTTTCTCTGAAACAGACAAGTTTAATAGCGAGATGATGCATCAACTACTCCCAACTTCTGTTTGAGATATTCAAAAGTTTCCCTGGGCAAAGGTTTGGTGAGAATATCAGCAACTTGTTCCTTAGAAGGAACATACTCCAATTTGACCTTTTGTTCCAACACTTGTTCCTGGAGAAAGTTATACTTGATCGGTATGTGCTTGGTCTTTGAATGCATGATTGGGTTCTTTGAAATGCTGATTGCACTTGTATTATCACATAAGATGGAGATAGGTAGTGTACAAGTGATCTGAAAATCCTGCAAGGTTTGCATGATCCAAAGGAGTTGAGTGCAGCAAGATGCAGCTACCACATATTCCGCTTCAGCTGTAGATAAAGCAATCGAACTCTGTTTATTGCTGAACCAAGATACTAATCTGGAACCCATAAAGAATGCACCACCACTTGTGCTCTTTCTATCATCCATGCTTCCAGCCCAATCTGCATCTGTATAAGCATGGAGAGTGAGATATGTATCTCTAGGATACCATATGCCATAGTTTTGAGTTCACTGAAGATACTTGAAAATTCTCTTTACTGCCTGAAGATGAGTTTCCTTAGGATTTGCCTGAAATCTTCCAACTATTCCCACTGCATGCATGATGTATGGTCGGGTACCTATCAAATAAAGTAGACTTCCAATCATGGATCTATAGGTTGGTTGATGCACAGCTAGTGATTCATCATTTGCACTGAGACTGCATCCTATAACCATAGGGGTACATACTGGTTTTGAATCTTCCGTGCCATACTTGTTCAAAATCTACTTGAGGTGCTTAGTTTGAGACAAGAAGATACCACCTTCATTTTGTTGGATTTTCAATCCAAGAAAGTATGTCAGTTCTCCAAGCAAAGACATTTTGAATTATTTCTGCATCACAAAGGCAAAGCTTTGACTCATAGCTTCTTCATTGCTGCCAAAGATAATGTCATCTACATACACAACAAGTATTAGCAATTTGTCATTTTCAATTTTTATATAAAGATATTTGTCCAAACGATAGTACCAACCCCTTGGATCTTATTTAAGACCATAGAGAGCCTTTTTTAGTCTGCATACAATATTTGGATCATTCCCAAGAATGAAACCATATGGTTTCTCAATGTACACTTCTTCTTCTAAGTCCCCATTTAGAAAGGTTGATTTCACATCCATTTGAAATACTTTGAACTTCTGAAAACTTGAGAGAGAAAGAAACATTCGGATGGCTTCAAGTCTAGCAACAGGAGCAAAAGTTTCTTCAAAATCTATTCCTTCTTGTTGAGCATACCCTTTCCAAACAAGTTTGACCTTGTTTCTAATAACTTCCCCATTTTCATTCAATTTGTTCTTAAAGATCCATTTTGTTCCTATGCCATTCTTATCTTTTGGTCTAGGAACCAACTCCCAAATGTTGTTCTTTTTGATTTGTTCAAGTTCTTCATCCATTGCCTTGACCCAGCATTCATCTTTGCAAGCTTCTCTTACATTTTGTGGTTCATTGGAGGAGAGTAATGCCAAATAGCTTGAAGCTTCTGCAATTTTTCTTCTTGTTTGTATGCCAGCCTCCTTTTGCCCCAAAATTTGTGATTCTGGATGATTCTTTTGAACATACCTAGAAGGAGTCTTTTCTTCTACCCTTATCTGTTCTTCTGGCTCCCCATGAGTTTCTTCTTCATGGGTCTCTTCTTCATCATCCGACTGATTTGGAGAGTAGTCTTCATCCTCTTCGATATCTTCATGATTTACTTGCCTAGGGATGTATCCTTTTTCATCAACCACTACATCAATGCTGTCAAAAATTCTTCCAAGTATTTTATTATAACAATTATATGCTTTGTTGTAGGGAGAATAACCAAGGAGAATGCCTTCATCTACTCTAGGTTCAAGTTTTCCAAGTTGTTCATCAGTATTCTTAATATAGCATTTGCTCCCAAAAATTTTGAAATGCTTTACCGAAGGAGTCTCACCATACCAGAGCTCATGCGGAGTTTGAGTGTTTTTCACTTGGACATTTGTTTTGTTGAGAATAACAACCGCAGCAAATGTAGCTTCACCCCAGAAGTTTGAAGGAGTTCTAGACTCATCAAGCATAGCACGAGCCATTTGTTGGACTGTTCTGTTCATCCTTTCCACCACTCCATTTTGTTAAGGAGTCCTAGCTGTAGAGAATTCCCTTCTTATTCCATGTTCTTCACAGAAATCGAAAAATTCATTTGAGGTAAACTCCCCACCTCTGTCGGACCTGAGGCACTTAATTTTGTAATCTGATTCATTTTCAACCAAGGCTTCGAAGGATTGGAATTTTTCGAACGCTTTTTCCTTGTGCTTCATAAGTCCTAAGCAAACCATCCTAGAGAAATCGTCAATGAATAATATAAAGTATTCTTCTCCCCGAGGTGACCTTGTCCTAAATGGACGACATACATCTGTATGGACTAGCTCAAGAGGCATGCTTGCTGATCCTTCCTTCTCAGGGAAGTTAGTTCTGGTTTGCTTCCCAAACTGACATGATTTGCATATGGTTTTTTCTGGAATTTTGATGTCTAGAAGACCACAGACTGCCTGGTATTTGCATGCTTTCCTTATTTTTGAAAAGCTTAGATGCCCCAACCTCCGGTGCCATAGCCAGTGTTCATCATTCTTGCTCAAATAACATTGTTGTTCTCCTTCTTCAAATATGTATAGATTATTTGGAGTTCTTCTGCCTTTGATTACTATTCCTCCTGTATCAAGATCACAAACACTACACCCATCTGATCGAAATATTACCTTGGTTCTATTATCACACATCTGACTGACACTCAATAAATTATGCTTCAAGCCATCAACATACAAAACATTTCCAGCTTTGACCTTCTCTTTCAACTGAGCAATGCCTTTTCCTTTTATGACTGCAGGGGTATCATTTCCAAAAGAAACTTTCTTTCCTTTTTCTAAAGCGGTATATGATTCAAGTTTTTCTTTATCACCTTTCATATGCGTCGAACATCCGCTGTCGCTGTACCATTGATTTTCCTGTCCTTCTACATACAAAGCTATCCCACATCTTTCTGATTGTGGTTCCTTCATTCTCCATGTTTTGGAACTTGAGGTTTGTTCCTTCTGAGTTGTCTTCCAAAACCTGCTCCTGCATTCAGAATCTTCATGACCAAAATTATTACAAATAGAGCATTCAATTTCACTATCAAGGGTAGAAAAGTTGTTATAGGTCCTTTTCAAGATTGCAGGCATACTTTTTTGTTTTTGAGCTTCTCTAGTCATGATTGTTTTATAGGCAACACATTGAACTGCTTTGTGACCAAAATTATGGCAAGAGAAACATTGGCCATTGAAGAAATTCCTGTGACTATCCTCCAACTGATTGTAGTCTCTACTGACATCCATTTTTGAAGAAAATTGGGAAGATTTTACCTGTGGCTGGTTGTAGCTTCTGTTTGTAGCATGCCCCCGATTTTCTTGATAGTCTTTGTTTGTTATTGAGCAAAACTGTCCCTGATTTACCTGATGATTTCTATTAGGCCTTTGCTCACTCCTTCTTGCTGCATCAAGATAACTTTTGGAAGTGGAAGCTTGAGATGCTTCTCCAATATACCCCAGACCTGTCTTGATTAGAGGGGAACGTTGAACATTGATAATCTCATTCAGAGTTTCAGATCCTTTAACAAATTTAAGATTAAGGGCCTTTGTTTTCTCAATTTCTTTTCTAAGGCCAACAATTTCTCATTCTAACTTCTTAAGAGATTTTTCGTTTTCATCAAGTTGATATTGGAAAGTATCAATGATCATATTCTTTTCTTCTAAACATGTTTTGAGTCTAGAAATTTCTTCATAAAAGCCATCCACATCTATAGCATCCATGTAATCATCATCTTCAAAGCTCATTAAAATTTTATAGTGATTACCTCATTCATCTTCATCGCTATTTGATAGTTCATCACTATCTTCATGAGTGTAATAGCTTTTCTTATTTTGTTTCTTGTTCCATCTAACAAGTTCCTTCCCCTTGTTAATCTTATCCTTGTGAGGACATTTGGTAGCATAGTGACCTACTCTTCCACAAGCAAAACATTTGAAAGGTAACTTACCTGTGAATCTTCCAGTACCCCGTTGAAGATTTCTGACAAAATTTGGTTCTTCTTCTTCTTCTCACATGTGTCTTGACTCATAGTACTCTCCTTTGCCTGAAGCCTTGAAGACAACTACTCTCCTATCTGACGGACCTCCTTTCCTCATTTCATAAGCAGTTAGAATTCCATGCAGTTGTGACATTTTAAGGTTTTGTAGATTCTCCTTTTCTTCTATAGCAGAAACTTTAGATTCAAATCTAGAGGACAAAGATCTTAGAACTTTTTCAACCACAACAACCTCTTTTATTTCTTCACCCAATTTTTTCATACAATTAATAATCTCATCTACACGAAAAAAAATAATTAGCCACACTTTCATCATTATACATCTTGAGATTTTCATACTAAATCCCGAGGGTTTGAAGTTTTGCTCGTTTTACCTGATCATCTCCTTCATAGCTCAAAACAATCTTGTCCCATATCTCTTTTGAGGATTTAAACTGCATTACCTTGACAAATTCTGATTGAGATATGCATCCTAATAGAGTATTGACCGTCGTTTCATTTGTTTCATATTTCTTCTTCTCAGCCGGATCTGTAGGAGTTGCTGATGGAAACGTATACCCTGTATCTATGATATCCTAGACTTCTGTACCAAGAGATTGAAGATAGGCAGTAACTCTTACCTTCCAATATACGAAGTTTGTCCCATCAAAAATCGGTGGCCTGATTGATGCTTCCCTCTCGTAGTTGCTCATGATGAAAGATCTTCCTTCAAGCGATCAAGCTTCTTCTGAAGGTCTTGCTCTGATACCAATTGTTGGAAATAATACTGAGGGGGGGGGTCAATCAGTATTTTCAAGTCAAATATTATTTTTCCAAAACAAATGATATACGCTACTTCAGTTAGTTAAACATGTGTATATACGCATCTATGCAGAAGGAAAACCGCATATAGAAGGCAAGCTTTTAATTTACTTTATCTTTCTGATGATGATTGTTAATTTGTGTTGTAGAAACAAATAACCAGTAACCATAGACAGTAAAATAGAACAGAAGGAAAATCACGCATAAGAACACAAAATATAAGGTGGAAACCCAATGTGAGGGAAAACCACCTGCTGCAATTCGTCTCTATCTTCTTTTAAATTAGAAACTTCTTTTACAATGTACTGGTGCAGTCCTTTACCAGTACGCAGGTTGCAACCTGTAGAGAGCTACAACCCTCTCTCGTTCTCCAGCTTCTCCTGGAAGGGAGCTACAACCCCTTTAGCTCTTACACTAGCCAAGATACTAGTACGTAGGTGTTGGCCTACAGAAGGCTACAACCTTCTCTTTCTTCCAGGGACCACGTTTCATAAATTTTTAGATTGGATGCATAAACATCAATCTATCATCAAGAATCAACCAATCTCCTTTCCACCAGTTAGATCTGAATCAAGTAGATACTTCTCTAATAGCTGTACCCAAAAACACAGTACCAGAAACCACACACCAAACACTGAACCCAGAACACAACAACAATAAACAGAAGTAGCTAGATCACAACTTAAATCATATGCGCTATTTCAATAACCTGCAACATGCGTGCGTATGCCTCTGTGTTTGGAACAACCTGCGTATACACTGTTTTAATTCACTGAACCAGCGTGTATACGCGCCTTTACTTCAATGAAACTACGTACAAATCTATAAAAGATAATTCGCTCTTCCAGATATTCAAAAACACTAATTAACCCAGATTATCAGTGTTATAGATGAAGCAAGCGCCACATAAAACAGACCAAAATCTTATAAAGATACTATCATTCAAGCTTAAAGATTATGACCCATCAATAGAACTTATACTTCTTCTTTTCGCTAAGGTTCCTCCTTTATTCAGATCCAGGTCTGCACCATAACCCAATTACCAACATTCAGATCTACCACTTTTCAGATATTCAATAATAATTCAGATAATCATTTGCCACATGATCTCCTTCCTCTTTTATAGTCTTATGCCTTGCACAATACCATGGTCCAAAACTATAGGTTCAAATCCCAAGGACTAACTACCATGGACCAAGAGTAAGTTCCCCAACATATACGCGCTTTTGTAAGGTATAACACGCGTGTATACACGTCTTCGTCTAGATGAACCTGCGTATATGCCTTTTTCTTCTTTCTGAGTGCCTGAACTGAGATCTGTCACGAAGATGAGTTGCCATAAAGGACAACACCAGAGCCATAACATCAAACCTATGCCATAATGCCAATAGGTCATTATATCTCAT
Source organism: Pinus taeda (assembly GCA_000404065.3). Taxonomy (NCBI): domain Eukaryota; kingdom Viridiplantae; phylum Streptophyta; class Pinopsida; order Pinales; family Pinaceae; genus Pinus; species Pinus taeda. The sequence continues at coordinate 139,751 of APFE030665927.1, forward strand.
GTACTCAGATTTTATTGTATCCAGTCCTAGCCTATGTTTCTCGAGGCACATTATGTATATGGGATCCATTGTATTATTTTCTGGCCCATTGATGCCAGTGTATCATGTATCATGTACTTTATAGCTTAGTTCCACATTGTTGGGCTCACCATTATTCTTTGTACTTATTTATCTCGGTCGGTATGGGTATGCCTCCCCCGTATCATTTGAGATCATGTACTGCCACATAAAAGGACACTTCTATTAGTATTGTAGGTCTCTCCCCCTCCATTATTTATCCATCCTTGACTTGCTTCAGATCTCTCTCTTTCTCTCTATCTGAATCCCCTTTTGGCGTCTTGTGGGAGTGTAATTTACAATGTATTTCTGTCATACGATTTTCTCCTAACACCCATACGTGTGGGGGGAATCTGTTATCACCAAAAAATTATCACCTAGTCATTTATAACTAGGTGGATCGAAATACACAATGTAGATTTAACTTTACCATAGTAAAATCACTTTCATTGTGGAAAATAATTTAGTAAACAACTTTTATTAAATTATTTTCTGATTTAAATAAAAAAATCCCATGAGAATAATTAGATAAATCATTATTTATTTAATTTTCACTAGAAATGATTATTAAATCATTATTTAATAATTATTCCTTGTCACATTTGACTAAATCCCTTAGGAATATTTAAATAAGTCAATATTTATTTAAATTTCCTTATTTATGTTATTAGAATAATTATTAAACCACTCTTTAATAATAATTTTTATTTCACACCGTTCTTGGTTCTCGTGAAATAATTAATAAATGATTTTATTTGTTAATTATTTCTAAATAAAGGTATTTAACCATTTTAAATTCATTTTCCCTCTCTAATAAATATAATAAATTATTCCAAGTAGTTACATCTGAATTTGGTTAATAATATTTTATTATTCTCCATTTTTTAGATCTACTTCATACGTTGTTATATAAAGGAGGGTTTTTCATTCATTCTTCACCATGATCATTATCATTGTTAAAAATATCTCATTTTTCTTTAGGTTCCATTTTGAGTTTTTCATTTTTTGTTTGGGTTTTCACATTGAGAGAGAAGATCAATTTCCTAAAGCGTCAAGGATATCAAAGGACCCATCCCATGGAGGGGGAGTTACAAACCAATCTGTAGATCTCCTTCACTAGGTGTTATCAATAAAATATTTGTTCATTCAAAAATTCTTTCCAATTGGGTTATTATACTTGATTCTTTATATTGTTGCTTTATGTCACCTAGTGACTTAAGTGAAGTATTTTTGGTACACCTTCCAGGAGTTTTCACACTAATAGTATTCTTCCATTTTGAATTTTTGACCTTTCCGGCTTCTTTCTATTGTACTCTAAGACTGCAAATGATTTTCTTGGATTCTTCATTATTCTTATTGATTTTTTGAGCACATCCTTTTGCTATTTCCAATTATGCTTCCAGATATTTTTCCTTTGACCCTTGAGTTCTTTTATAACTCTAACCACCTCATTTTGAAATCTAATATTACTTATTTCTTCAACTTATTCACTATCATCATTAGTATCCACATGATTTTCAACATCTACATATTGACTTGAATGCTTATTTCCAGGGAAAATTTTAAGAACCACCCTAAATTTATATGTATAATAAATAGGCTAGTCCCCATAATACATAGGAAAAATGGGAGGTGATTTTATCAATAATATAATATGTATATATAATGTTTTTGGCAAATCTCTCACCAGATTATATTATCTTGTAGAGTGATGGAGAATCTTTCACTGAATTATAAAATCTTGTAAGATCTTGGCAAATCTTTCACTGAATAATAAATCATAAAAAAAAAGAATAATAAATCATTGTGAAGTCTTGGTGAATGTTTTGTTAAAGTATGAAACCATATATGATAATAAGAAAACATATTCATTAAACTGTAATATAATAACATACATGTTTGGAAAAAACAAACATAATTTCTCTTCCTACAAACAATGTTCCAAGTTTCAGTGGCCATGTTTGTCAAGGTTTTTACAATACACTCTTTCATATCCTTCTATTAGTTTTGATAATATTCCACAACAAAGTTCTTGTAGATGTTGATATTGACAACGAGTTCTATCAAGGTAGGAGATTCTCTACAACTTTTGTCAAGCTACCACTTTTTTCAAGTTATCAAATTTCTTTCTTATTCCATAGAGTCCAACTACAAGATAAAAAAAAAAACACATCAAGTTTGTTTACCCCAACACGCCAACAAGTAGCAAGCCCCAACTATATTATATAAGAAAATATTAGGTATCCCAAAGGCTTGAAGGGGATCTAATTGAAAGAAGTGGCCATTGTGAGTATCCTCCCAATCAATATATGAATATATAAATGTAGATTTATTATTATTTTAATTGGAAATCTTCAATTAAATAATAAAATTTAATTACGTCTCTCCTAATCTAAATTGCTTATTAGCATAATTCACTACCCTCATAGGTCTGGCTTTTTTAACCACATTGTAACATGTAGATTAATTTCCTTTTTGGTGAACAATCTCCACCTTTTAGGAAAATATGGTGCAGTGGCTCCAACCCCTACAGATCATTAGGATAAACTAAGAATAGCACAGAAGATGAAAGGTTGTACAAGCCAACTTCTTTTTCAAACAACTAATCCAACATCAGTACCTAAACTTTTTAATGAAGATATCATATTGAGAATGTTTGAAAAATGGTAAGAAATATTTAACGAGGGTGATGCGGAAAGAGTGATAAGGTTTCATTGTTTTGAATTTTTTTGTTAAATCAAAAAAAGTTAAAAACCAATATTAATGGAGATATTGGTATTTTTTACTAAATTTTGTGAAGTGACTAACTGTAGCTTTAACCATTCACCTTAAGATGTTTTTACAATATAATTTCCTATGTCTATTTAATCTCTTCATTATCATAAAAACCAACCTATATCTATCTTAACTCCACATCTACCACTCTTATGGGGATGAAATCTATTTATCCCTCTGAGCACTTGGTAGGCCTAGAATTAAGATGGATCTAAGATGATAGAATTTCCCCTTTAAATAGTCTATGCTCACATGAATACCATGGGATATCATAAACCTGGAGGTATGGATGTCACTGTGTTTAGGAAAGGAATCCCTATTTCAGCACTCAAAAATAAATGGAGAAACATGCTTTTGATATTACAAAAATTTATTACCTGAGAGGGAAGATTTGGATGTATGTATGTTTATCATATACGTTTATTGATGAACCTTTTAGACAATGGAAACATCAACCTCCCTTACTTCCTTGTAAATAGTTTAAGGAGAATGGCTTCAAATGTACAGAAGAAAATAGAATCTCTGGAAACAACCATGTACCACCACGGATTGGTCAAAATCCTAGTTGAATATCATCTAATGAAAATAGGGGACACCTGGGAAAACTTTCTGATAAGAAACCATTTCCAAGAGACACCAGAATCTCCTGAAAAAGATAATGTCAGAAAGAGTAGGAGAAATAAGACTAATATCACCATTTAAAGCAACCCTGAGCCTTCAGTATAGAAAAATGATGAAGAAGAACCAATCTCTGAAAAATTAATAGAGATCAGAAAGCAAATCAAGCAGAGGAAGAAGATAAAATAGAAAGTTGGTGGAATTACTGAGAACACACCTGAATCTCCATTACAACCAAATGATGAACAACCAATCTCTGAAAACTTACAGAGATTAAGAGACAAATAAAGGGGAAGGAAAAGATAGGAAAAGAGAAAAAGGGTGCAAAGGAGGAGAACATAAAACCCCTTAGAAGAAGCTCTGGGCTCAGAGGAATGGTAAAGAAGACATTATCAGAAGAAACAGAGTTCATCAACCTGGAAGGAGAAACCCCAGTATCATCTCCTGAAAATATTCCATTTACATATAGTCCTCAAAACTCTCCTAGACAGTATTTTGAAGGCAACCCCAGTAGAGGATCCCCAGGCATAGATCCAATACAACAACAAATTTATGATTACATAGAATCACTAGAAAAGAAAAATTCCTTAAGAGATCCAGGTTCCTCAACCAATCGAGAACAACCTGTCAATCCACAAGAACCTCTGTTAGACTCACTCAAATAAGAAATCTATGAGTTGGGGATATTGAACAGGCATATTAAGAAATAAAATGAAGCCCTAAAGGAACAAAGCAAATTGGATAAATCCACTCATGACAATACCATACTTCACCTAGGCCTATGGTACAAGAAAAACAGGAAGTTAAAGAGGAAGAATAGAAACTTGAACAAGACAGTGATCAACCTTAAATATAGACTTCTCATGAAGAAACCAAGGATGGTTGTCACTTCAAAGAAGAGCAAGAGAAGGAAGTTAGATGTATTGGCAGAGCTATCTAAGCAGAAGCAATATGAAAAAAAAGAGTTCATAGTTTTGGTAAAATTGCGACATGCAATGATTTTGTAGTGGGGGTTTGTTGAGCCTCAAAATTACTCTTTACCTCAGAAATTCTTCTCATTCCTTTTCTTTGTTTTTTCCATGATAAAGATGCATTCTCATCACTAATGATTGATATATACTGTCTTAAGGAGGACATTTAGTGATTTTCATGTTATGCTTTTATGTTTTGTTGTTTGAATAAACTTTTGTATATTAGCTACGGAACGTAGCCTATTCTGCAGCTAATCAACTGTTTCGCAGCTACCTTCGTGCTTTAACTAGTTCCAGGTGTTAGAAGGAGAAAGTAGCTACATGGGAAACTTGGAAATCATCGTGACATGGACCCTGTCCTATTCACTTAGCCCAGGTTGACAAAGAAGATGGCATAAGACTACGGCCAATGGATAAGTCAAACGCAGAGATCGAAGGTAACAAGGCTCTATTTCATGGTTAATTAACATGTTTCACAATAATGGGAAGCGTTATCTAGAACAACTACCTGTACCTACGGACTCCAACAGCGACCTGTACAACCAAATCCAATAGCCACCATGTCTTGGATTTATGTCTCCGGCAGCCGAGGAAGAAATTCCACATATCTATCTTCTACGTGTTTGACTATAGCATGTTTTTCTCCACAAATAGTTGTATGGTTTTTCTTATAAATACCTGTGTAAAGGACCGAAGAAGTTAGTAGTAATAGTGATAGTTTTATTGTGGAATTGAAGTTCTAAACTCTGTAATTTCTGGGCATTTTGTGTCCCTGTTTTTAATATGAAGACCGCATGTTTTATGGAAATCTAAAGGAGATTTCTTGGAGTTGATTGAGCAAGCATAGCCTAATTAGTTGCAGAGGGCCCTTGCACTGAAGAAGGTTTCATTTCATTTATTTTTCTTCTTCTTGTTAACTATAAATTCATCATTTTCTTTCACAATATTTATAATAATTTTCTTACTAACAATGTTTATAATGCAATTTTCATCATTTTCTTATTAATAGTATTCATAATTTAGAGTAGCTTCTTTTTGCTTGATCTCTTTCTAGTTTTTATCAGTAGTTAGAAGTTGAAACTTAGTAATGTAATCTAGTTTACTTCATTCACTATTTTACTAGTCTTTAAATTCTCAATTAGACTGATCAGTGCCATTTACTGTCTTTGCCATTTTATCTTTAGTTTACTAACTCATGGTGTTAATGAATGTTTCTGAAAAGCCCTTCAAGTTGATAATTCATCCTAAACTAAGTGGTTGAACATTTCATTTATGCAATGATTCTTTGCTGCATCTCTGTATTTGTTTTCTCTTAGAATAATGAAGTACAAAATTCCTCAAATGTCATCCCAAGGAGGCTTTCTCCCAAAATTGAGAGTCAGAGTAACTAAGTATTTCATTTAGTTTTATTTCTGTAATTAGTTAGACATCAATTGCAAATTTCACTTTCAATTTTAATTCATGATTTGGAAATAATAGTGAAACAGGAATAGAAACTTTGTTTTCATTTCTTGCTTAAGCTCTACTTCCAAGTCTTTCTTAAACTCTGTTTTCATTTTTAGATTTTGAGAAGTCTTTACGAAAGTTAGATTTAAGTTTTTGATAATTACATTGTAAATCATTAGGAACTAAAGACCAAGAACCCCCAAAACAACATAAAACACAAAAACAAAGAAGTAAGAAGGGTTATCTAGCACAAACAGTGCACTACACTTCATCAGTTACGATACCTGGATAGATAATTTATGTAGAGAAATTTAGGACACTAAATTGACCAAATAGATCGCGCCAGTAGAACCGCGCGTATTTAGGAAGATAAAAAAACATAAGATAAGAACAAGAAGACAAATGAGACTAATCACGCAGATTGGAGAATATGAGATGGATCAATTTATCCTGGATTTAGGATCAGATGCGAATGTTCTGCCGAAGAAGACATGGGAGTGAATGGGGAGACCTACGCTGCAGTGGTCTCCTATTTAGCTGCAAATGGTGAACCAACAGAAAATAATACCCATGGGGCGATTGCAAGGAATAACTGTGGACATTGAGGGAGCAAGTGCGCTGGAAGAGTTTGAAGTGATAGAGATTGTTGTTGACAACAATCCCTACCCCGTGCTCTTAGGAATTTATTGGGCCACCGATATGAATGGGCTGATTAATCTGAAAAAGCGTAAAATGATTTTTGAAAAGAAGTCACTACGCGTAATTATACCCCTGAACCCTGTTGAAGGATCGCGCTATAAGGAGCCGGTGCGCGACTATGAAAGTGATGATGATTTGGACTACATTTACAAGATAACAATGTGAAACCAAGACTCGGTGAATCCCACTGCAGATGGGCGGATTGCATGGGAGCACGAAAGCTCATGTACTTCAGATTCAGACAAGGAGACGGAGTGATGGCAGAATCGGTTATATGAGGTAACTGCATTGAATTGTAATATGATGACAAGGTCGCTGCGCTTCGTATCTGTAGAAGTAAGAGACCTGCCTACTTATGATGGCCTAAGTGAGGTAGATACCTTCTTGAATAAATTTGAAAGGGAGGTGCCGGAAAAGAAACACTTTCAGGCCTTGGACTGGGTACTACGTGCTACACCCGCGAGGTGGTGGGGTACGCACAAGGGGAAATTTGACGACTGGAGCGAGTGTAGGGGAATGATGCACTTACAATTTGAGAAGCTTAGGGTGTGACTGACAGATAAGTACAATGGGAAAAATGATCCACACACGCATTTGGCCAAATGGATGCAGGCTTATGGGAAAAAGCCATAACCTGAGTGGGTACACCTATTATGTCATAGCTTGGACATTATACCAATGAATTGGTATATAGAAACAGAACTTTGCCACAGGATAGGTGAATGGGATGTTCTGCTCGAAGGGTTCATGATGAACTTCAACTTTGAGGATGAATGGGACAATATTGATGAAGCACTACAAGAAGTAAAAGCAACCATCTTTACGATACCGTAGGAGCCGTAGAATCGATTCAGCCTGAATGGGCTACTCAGCTGAGCTGCACGCCAAAATGTTATAATGTAATTGCTGAAGAAGAAGATGAGGATTTGCAGAAAATTAACATTCTAGAGATAGAAGGCCACTGCGAGGTTCAAGGACCAAAGATTGAGAACCCTGACATAACCACGCTGGTGAAGACTAAGCAGGTGAATATTGGTACGGAGGCGGAACCTAAAATTGCAAAGATTGGAGACTATTGGGATATCTCGATGGTGGATAAGGTCGTTGAATTACTTCGCGAATATCAGGACTTATTCCGGAACAAGTTTACGGATTTGAAGGGAATAATGAAAGATTTAGGGGTAATGGATATCACACTAAAACCCGATGCAAAGCTAGTTAAGTAGAGGTCGTATCGCTTAAATTCAAAATACAAGGAGAAGGTTCGGGTAAAACTAAACAAGATGCTCACGGTAGGCATCATTGAGCATGTGGAGGAATCTGATTGGGTAAGCTCGAAGGTGGTACAAGAGAAGAAGCAGTTGGAAGAAATAAGAATATGTGTGGATCTTATAAAGTTGAACGACGCGTGTGTACATGATCCATTCCCAACTTCGTTCACAGATGAGGTGTTGGACAATGTAGGCGGTCAGGAAGCATATTCTTTCACTGATGGATTCTCAGGGTACCACCAGATCAAAATCGCGCCAGAAGATAGGAGTAAGAAAACCTTTGCGACTGAGTGGGGTTGCTTTCAATATAATGTCACGCCATTTGGATTAAAGAATGCCCCTACTATCTTTTCGCGCGTAGTCGTTGCAAAATTCATGGAATATATTCATAAATTCTTAGAGGTATATTTTGACGATTGGACTGTATTTGGGTTGGTTATGTACCATGTAGTGAACCTGTGCTTGATGCTGGACACATGCTGAAGATACCAAGTTGTGCTCAACCTCAAAAAGTGTATGTTTCCCGTTCCTTTTGGGAACCTGTTGGGGCATGTGGTTTGTAGACAAGGGCTCATGGTAGAACCCGCAAAAATCACGGTGATTCTAAATTTGTAAGCACCACGGAGTGCGAAACAGCTGTGCGCTACTATGGAGCATATGAGGTACTATAGGAAGTTCATCAAAAGCAATGCCCAGATCACCGCGCCGATGGAAAAGCTACTAAAAAAGGATGTCACATTCTGCTGGAATGATGATTGTAAGAAAAGCATGGATGTATTGAAAGAAAAGATGTTCATTGCACTGATTTTGGTCTTCCTGAACTCGAAGAAAGAGTTTCATGTCCATGTTGATGCGTCAAGTATAGCATTCGGGGCAGTACTAACACAGGAAGGTGGAGAAGGCTTGGATCACCCTATCGCATCTACAAGTCGCAGATTATCTAAAGAAGAAAAGAATTATTCCACCATTGAACACGAGCGATTGGATATGGTATATGCGCTCCATAAGTATCGACACTACTTGCTAGGGGGTCACTTTAAGATGTATAAATATCATTCCACGCTAACGTACTTGGTCAATAAGCCTGTGTTAGGGGGGCGCATATGCAGATGCCTTTTATTGTTCCAAGAATATGATTTTGAAGTTGTTGTGAAGCCTGGACGATTGAACGTGGGACCAGATCACCTATCGCACATTGAGACAGGAGAAGAACCTACTAGACTGGAGGAAGGATTACCCGACGCGTAGCTGTTTGTTGTGCGTGTAGTGGATGGACATTTTGAAGATATAATTTACTTTCTCACAACTGGAACTATGCCGAAAGGGTACTTTTTCTAGCAGAAGAAGGAACTAGTGGTGTGCGTGGCAAATCTCTTTCTCATTACGTGGCATCTATACAAAATGGGGAATGATGAGATACTGCGAAGGTATGTACCTGAATTTGAATGAAGCAATATCCTTGCGAACGCTCATGGGGGTGCTGCAAGAGGACATTATGCAAGGAGAGTGATCGTGCAGAAGATTCTTTGTGCAGGGTTGTGGTGGCCGACCCTTCATCAAGATTCAAAAGCACATTGCAAGGCCTGTGATGTATGTCAAAGAATAGGTAAACCATCGCGGAGGGATGAGATGTCTTTGAATCTTCAAATGACATCTCAACCTTTTGAAAAGTGGGCAATTGAATTATTAGGACCTATCAAACCTCAAGGAAAGACAGGCGCGAGGTATATTATCATTGCGAAAGAGTACCTGACTCGTTGGGCCGAAGTGCAGCCGGTAAAAGATTGCACGGCCGCAACGTCCATTCTGTTTGAACATGTATTGATGCGATTCGGAAATCTGAAGATCTTGATGAGTGATCACGATTCACATTTCTTCAACGAGACAATCAACGCGCTGACAGAATAATTTCAGGTGTATCATCAGAAAAGCACACCATACCACCCACAAGCTAACGGGATAGTCGAAGCAGTTAACAAAGTACTAGAGACTGCGCTGACCAAGGTATGCAATGTGCAACGAAGTGATTAGGACCTGCGCATACCCATAGTACTATGGGCTTATAGGATGACATGCAAGAAACTGATGGGACAAACACCTTTTAGCCTTGTATATGGAGTGGAAGTTGTAATGCCTATGGAGTATATCATGCCTAGTCTATGCATAGTAGCGCTCAGAGGTATGATGAACTGCAGAGCCCAAGAGGAGAGGCTCACATAGTTTGAGGAGCTTGAAGAAGAACGATTTTTGGCTGGATTCCACCAGCAGGTGCAAAAACAACACGAAAAGGCCTGAAACGATCGACATATTAAGTTGTGCACCTTCAAGGCGAATGATTTGGTGTTGTTGTATGATAGTAAGTTCTATAAATTCCTAGGGAAGCTCAGAATGTATTAGTTGGGACCATATGTTATTAAGGAGATCACAGATGGTGGTGCGGTGCAGTTGGTGAAATTAAATGGATAACTCTTCCCAGGAAAAGTCAATGGTAGCTGTTTGAAGGCATACACAGGTGGCCCGTCCATCTGACTAGTCGAGAGAAGCACAGTCTTAGCACTCTAGGCAGCTGAAAGGAGGCGCGGGACTATAAAATACTCTACCCATGAGCTGTGTGATGTCAGGTCTACGTGCAGTAGCGAAGTGTCACAGAGTCTGTAACAATGTGAGGGTAGCTGAGCTGCCATGCGGGTTGGCTGGAAAGTGACTGTTACAGTCACTATTCACGATGTGATGCTTGGCTTGAGGCCAAATGGAGTGGGTGGCAAGCATTTAAGGAAAACTTTATGGGCTAGATTCTTGAAAATATGCCGCCAAGTGAACATTAATGGAACGAATGTGGGGGGAATGGCCGAATTTGAATTCAAAGGTGTTATAAATTTCAAAGGGCTGTCAAGCAAACAACACTTGGCCATTTGAGAATTGAGTTGTTTCACACGCAGAGATTCATGAACCCAGATTTGTTTGATCTTTTGAAGTCGCGGTCGTTGTTTGAGCACTTACCCGAGATGTTGAGAGAATTGTGGAATAGCAGTATGGAAGTGCTTGAGGAAGCCATGGATACTAGAGCAATGACCGCTGAGGAGGCTGCACAAGCCATAATGGTAGGAGAAGCCCTAGAAAGTGCCAGGATAGTTGAAGAAATCCCTAAATCGCCGCGCACGTTGTGACCCAAGAAAGACAAGTAGCCTATGGTACTAGTGCATGTGCCCCCTAGAAACCCGCTGAGAACTAGGCTTACCATGGAAGAAAAGGGGAAGGAGATCAACTTGGAAGTCGATGAGGAGGAGGAAGACTTTGAAGAAATCCTAATAGAGGAGGAGGACGTAAAGATGGAGGTGGAAACCCAGTGTGCAGACCCTTTGACCCAGATGAGTGCGCGGACCCCTGTAGTTGAGTGAGTAGGGTGAGTCAAGTCTGTAACAATTCAAAGCATTAATAAAGAGAAGTTTTATATCATTCCTGTGTATTTATTTCCTATTTTTTGCATTGAATGTATTGGGTGTGAATTGCAATTCTACTGTTTATATGATGCATGAACATATGTGACTATGATAATTAAGTGAATGTGAGATAAAATATCTATTTACACGAAGCTAACTAAGATATTTAAGAAGATAAGTAAGATCCACTGTATAGTTTGGGGAAATGGCGCAGATCACTGCCATAGCAGTGCACAATCACCTCAGTCCCTTGGTTAGGGCTGCGTGAAGGTGATTATAATAGATCATGAAGGTCTCGCAGGTCAGCACAGTGCGTGAAGTGACCTGAACGAAGGTAGGCATAGATGGACTAAATCGACACCTCAGACATCTCAAGGGTGCGGAAACTTAGTTCCAGCATTCCCCCATACTGCTCCGAGTTAGACTTCAATCTACGCTCTGTGGGCTGATTCCGAAAGGGCCAGTAGTATAGGGATTTGTTTGGATAATTAAGTCCAAATGTGGGTCAGGCCCATCAAGCCAACATTCTCTTTGCTAGATTGTTTCTCAGGTTACAATTAGTTTCTGGTAGCAGAGCTTGACATACTCAAGACACCATTCCTACCAAGTGGGGTACGTTCGCTTACCGTAGAATTTCGTTTGGGTTGGTAAATGTAGGAGCTACATTTCAGAGTGCAATGGGCATCTCTTTACGTGGGCTCATAAGATAGAGAATAGTGGTCTACCTTGATGACATGACAATCTTCTCTAGACAATGATCAAACCACCTACACCATCTTAAGAAAGTATTTGAGCGATGCCACAAGTACGATATATCCTTCAATCCCAAGAAGATAATCTCTGAAGTGTCTAAGGGTAACCTCCTTGGGCACATCATTTTCAAGAGTGGGATCAAGGTAGATCCAGATAAAGTTAAGACCATCACGCAGATTCCTTACCCCGTGAACAAGAAAGCTATGCAGTCCTTCCTAGGGAAGATCAACTTCCTCAGAAAGTTCATCTCTGATTATGCAAAAATTTTCAAACCCATTCAAGGGATGGGAAAAAGGAAAAGGAAGTGTTCACCTGGATTAAGCAAGCTATAGAAGAGGTGCTTTCAATGTACAACCCAAACTTCAACAAGGATTTATTGCTCTACAAGTTTGCTTCTGACACTTTACTCGCTGCTATGCTCACTCACAAAGATGAGTTGAACAATGAACGACCTATCTCTTTCATGAGCGGGAGCTTGCGAGGACCTGAAGTAAACTATCCCACCGTGGAAAAACAAGCATACACAATATATAATGTGGTTAAACACTTCAAACCCTACCTCTTGAAAAATCATTACATTGTCTTTGTGATGCACCCAGCAGTCAGATCACTGCTTCTTCAACAAGCTCTGGGTGAAAGAAGGGATAACTGGATGATAGGACTGCAAGAATATGATCTTGACATCAAGAAATTCACACCATCAAGTGTCACGGCTTTTCTAGAATACCAATGGAAGAAGTACATGAGGAAGAGGAAGAAGAAGAGCTCACCGGCTGGGAGAAAGGAATTGAAATGTATAATGTTGAGCGAGCCCCCTCCACTTCACACGAAAACTCTTGGTACAAAGACATGCACCAATAACTTGAGCATGGAACCATGCCCTCTCACTTATCTATGTAGTAGAAGAGGGAACTCTAACTAAAAGCTCTATCTTATTAGTTGGTGCATGGAATGCTTTACAAAAAAATCACGATGACGTTGTGCTCAGGTGCCTAGAGGCATATGATTCAGAAAGTGTGTTACGTGATCTTAATGATGGACCAACCGGGGGTCAATTTGTGGGTAACACAAAAATGCACAAGGTTTTATGGGTTAGTTTGTACTCGCCTACATTATTAAAAGATTCACATGCCTATGCCCGCAAGTCTTCAGTCTGTCAAAGATGCGCCGACAAAAAACAATGGTCAACAACCCTGTTGCAGCTTGTTGTAGTGGACAAACCATCCCAACAATGGGGCTTTGACATCATTGGGGATATTTTCCCCCATTATTCAAAGAAACACCGCTACATCTTAACTGGTACACATTACCTCACACGGTGGACAGAAGCAGTTCCACTAAAACAAGTGAATGACCAAGAAGTCATCAACTTCCTAAGGAAGAACATCATCTCCAATTTTGGCATTCATGTATCACTTTTTTTTAACAACGCAACGTACTTTTCTTTGTTTAATTTTTATGACTTTGCATTTCAAAATGGTATTCTGTTAAAGCATTCATCTAACTACTACCCACAGGGAAATAGTCTTGCCGAGTCCACAAAAAAAATCTTATCTGCATAATAAAAAAGACCATGTACTCTAAACAACGAAATTGTCAATCCGCTCTGGTGAATTCTCTATGGGTTGGCTGAGTCACACCTAATCCCTCTCTCAATACCTCTCCCTACTTCCTTGTATATGGAAAAGAATCCATCCTCCCGCTGAACATCTACTTCCCTACTCTCCAGTTGTCCCAAGAATCCCAAGGCAAGTTCTTTCTATTAGTTCAACGTAGGATGGATACATTGCACAAGCTACAAGAAGAAAGGGTGAAAGAAAAAGAAAAGTTTACAATTCACCAGAACCGTATCAAGAGATGGTTCGATATAAAGTTTGCAGGGAGTACAAGCTTCACTGTCAGTGACTTAGCCTTGAAGTGGGATAAATCCCACAAAGACAAAGGAAAACACACGAATTTTCAGTCCCTGTGGATTAGCCCATTCACTATTCACGAGAAGCTTGGCCAACACATGTATTGTCTACAATGACTTGAAGGGAAGATTGACACTCTCACTGTCAATGGCCAAGACTTAAAATATTATTTTCAATGATCTGGGGCCACGCCCCGCACTATGTACATAGTTCTTTCATTGTTTTTATGTTATTTGCTTTGCTATTTTTCTTTGCTTTATTGTTTTATTCTTCACTTTGTTGTTTTTCTTTTCTTTGTTGTCATGTTTCTTTTGTTTTGTAAATAAGTGTTATCTCGCACTACGTTCTGTCTTCTGAATGTCTATGTGGCTGAAGTTCAAAGGATCTTGTGACACTGCAACACTTAGGCAGTCATGTGTATGTCTTCTTTTGTGCTTGGGTGTAAATTTTGGCCAATGAAGTCTTGAAAGAAAATATGATCTGTTTGTAAGGAAAATTTTGGTCAAACCATGAACCCGTGTCTAGTATGGGAAACCTCATGCCTATACTTAGTTTTCTGCAGAGTGTGTTCAAGCTTATCCAAATAGTAGAAATAGAGAAGGGGAAAATATAAACGAGCAAACCCGAAATAGAGGTATTTTCATGCTTCTCTGAAGGAACAACCTCTTCTACCCAAAAAATAAATAAGTGCCAATGCACAATTCTCTTTCGAAAATAACAAAGGCGAAAGAAGAGAAAGGATTCTTGTGGAGAGAGGTGAAGCAAGCAACTCCGCTAGGGTACTATCTAGGCTCGCTCGCCGTGGAGAAATGTTTGTGTTCCTACGTGACTTTGCGAGGGTACTGTTCATGCCTGCTGGCAGTGAAGCAACACTAGAGATGAAAACTATACTCTAAAAATCTTAAGCTCGCGAGCCAAATTACCCTTCTCGATTTGAAACACTATGATCTGGCTGAATTTTGTGTTGTGTTCAATTGAGTCGATACAAGGTGAACCATTTCTATCCATTAGATAAGTAGGGAAGCTAAAGTGATCTGCACAACGAATCAATACTTCGTGAAAGGCCAAGGCCCTGTGCTAAAAATGAACCAAAACACAGTTGCCAAGTGTTGTAGCGTTTGCAACACCCTCCAAAATTTCGGCTTGCATCTAAATTTCAGAGCCTTCCTTGATTTTTCCTTTGATGGTTGCAAACACTCGAACTCAACCCATGAGATCTTGTGAGGTCTTTTTACCCTTTTTCTTATTTGACCAACGATCGTGTTTTGGTAGATTGATTGCCTTGTCATACTTGTGATCTTGTTCTAGTGAGTTTGAAGGTTTTTCTTTATGTGTTTGGGTTGTCTTCACTATGTGAACACCGTCGTATTCACACACAAAGTTTTAAGCACTGTTGCGCAAGTGTTGTCATAGTCGTTCGAAGGTCTATCTCAAGTGTTGAACTTGTCACTCTCGGCTCTAAGACAATATCACCGAGGGAATGTTTTGTCTTGTTGTACCAGTGGTTTGTTTTGTCTCGTAGTTGAAGTATGCTAAGCATGTGATCACAATTTCAAGTCTTCCTAAGTTCACTTGCTTTCAACACTTAGCCATTTTCCTAAAAAATTTGTCTGACCCGACAACCCTCTTCCACCAGACCCCGACTGAGCTGCACTGCATAGTCTTAGCCCTTAGTGACTCTGTTGTGCTACCCGAAACTATGAATTCCTTGAGGATGTCCCCCAGGTCAGCTACATTGAACAATACCAAAGCTGAGTAGCCTGTCTGCCTCCTAGAACTGCATAGAAAACTACCTCCTTGTCCAACCTGAATTGCGCATTTCTCAAGTAGAGTCATCAAGCCTCCTTCTTGTTTGTTGAAAACCTGCACTCGTCTGAGACTTGGGTGTGCATTTTTCTCCAAAATTAAGTAGACATGCCTAGCTGACCCTTTCTTCCTTGCTCTACACTGCCTTACGAAAGTACACATACATGTCTAAAAGTCCGCCTGCAGCCTGTCCTACACTATTCTCCAAAACTAGGTAGTCAGGCTCAATAGGTCCCTTGCAGCGCTGTCCTGCATTGCTCTTAGAAACTATGCAGAAATTCCTAGTTGTCCCTCCATAGCCCTGCTATGTCTTCGCTTTGGAAACTGTGCAATACTACCTAGCTGTCCCCTGCAACCTTGTCTTGTCTTCCCTCCATGAAATGTGTAGAAGTGCACCCCCTCAAGGTCCCACCTTGTAGCTGACATTGGTGACCTTTATTCCGCAATTATTCCTACCAGTGGTCACTACGTAGTTTTTCTCGACAGTGCAGAATTTCCTCCTAGAGTTCCTCATTTTACCTTGAGCTGCGCTTTCCACTGGCTCAATGAGTTGACCTCCCTCCCTATCACCTAGAACACGATAACAATGCATCATGCTAGAATAGAAGGTTTTAGATTTCATGGCATCCTATCATGAGTGAATTGCAAGGATAGGTACTTGCAGATCATGGCGAGATGACGAACGGGATGAAGAAGGAGCGCACATGCTAGATGACTTGCTTGCAATTGGACAAATGTACCAAGCATATCAAGCAACAAGTGAAAGGAAAACATGCATTGAACAATCATGCAAGACCAAGACCATCGAAGACCCCACAACACTATGCCATGTGGAGGAGAAGACAAAGCACACCAAGAGTACATCCATCTCTCAACAATCCGACAACTTGACATGGACACCACATCTAGCCAGTACATGTCAATAGTGTCATGTCGAGTTGTGTCATGTGTTGTCTTTGCCATATCACCACCATGAGCCATATCCATTGTAAATGAATGTAATTTAAAGTGAAGTCAAATGGACTCACATAAGAAGTCGAAGAGTCATTCTAGTTTAAAAGTCATGGGAAGTTGAATAGTCATGAGGGTAGTTCAAGAGTCACAAGGGTCAAGCATCACCCTTTGCTATATATACCCCTCCCATTGCATGAGAAATAACTTTTCACCTTGGCTTCTCCCACATAGCCTTGAGAGTCTCTAGCCTATTATTTGAGGAGCGACGAGTGGATCCAATGTCCCACTACTAGGACTAGTGAAGTATGGTGTACATATGTGTCTTGGGAATTTTATTAATTACGAAGCTGGTTAAGGCCAACATGTTTTCACACATGTTTTGTAGATGTTTGTAAGACTACTCTTTAAACATTTGTAATGCATGTTTTCTTAACCTATACTAAGATAGTTGAACTACTTTGGTTATTTTAGTACTTACATTGTTGAATATGTGTTATATTTTTTATCAATGTTGTCTCATCCACGTGGACTAATCCGCAGGAAAATAGAAAAACCATTCTTGTTTATTGGTTATAACGACCATCACCTACGTGTGGACTACTCTGCTGGATGGTGTATGTGTTTTCCCTTGAACTTTGGTTTTAACGACTGCTGCATCCACTGTGGGCTACTCCGCTTGATGTTGGACAAATCATTGTTGGTTCGCATGTGTCTCTCGCTGGGTGCTACTGTTACCTCTCATCTAGAGGGTCACTTCACTCACTCCCTTTACAGTAAGAGAACTTGGACACAAGTTATATTGCACACTCACCAGGAATACTCGCCTCACTTTTTTAAGATACAAGCATAACACTCTCATGTGCTGAACATCAAGAGCTAAGGAAAATATCTAAGATAATGGAAACCAGACCATCGTACTGGATGGGAATCCTACACCAAATGGTGTGAGGTCTAGTTGGGACTTCATACCGGGGAGATCCCCTTAATGTTGGTGGGTCCATCACTGTCAACACTACAATAGATAATAAACTAATAGTAAGAAAAGAGTTTATGACAAATGGTATAGAGTTGATTATTTAATCTAAATGCTAACTATATATAAAAATCACATGGAATATTATTCACATGTCTTGATGATTTGTAAATTGATTTGGATATTCTACTGGTTAGTTCATCACAACTGATTCGATAAAATTATACTTAAAATTTCCAAAATATATACTATTACAGTTTTCTATCCCTTTAGGTTTATAGATATGTAGATTATTGTTAATAGTGTATGCATGCAAATTAAAATTATGTAGAAAATATAGAAAAGTGAAAAAAAATCTCTCACACACATTTGACAAAAAATAAGGCATGGGAAACACTTTTATGAGAATCGCTCAGCTGAAAGGTTAGGTCACTTTTCTCTCTTTCTCTAAATAGAAAATGTCTATGAGCATAAAGAAGTATGGCATGTGCCTTGTTGGCTACTACAATACAAAAATCATATCTTTGTGCTCTATCTCCTATCCCTCTCAACTATTTTGTCTCAGCTATGGAAAAAATTCACTCGAAAGGATGTAATCCCTTTTCCTCCTAGTGGCCCGGTTATAACACAACCCGATAGCCTACTAGTGGTTAGGTTTAATTACCTCAAATCTTAACCAGATTTACAATATAGAATCTTCTATAGTCTTATTCATCGTAATCACATGGCTAGCCATTTTTTCATGAAGTATAGGGGATGACATGTCATCCTCTCGAATTATGGTGGTGAAAATAGGAAGATCAACTTCTGAGCAACATAACTTTCACATACAAACTCTGATTGATGCAATTATTGTGCCATTGGAGAGGTCTCTATATGTAGAATAGAAAAAAATCTCATAACTAAAGAGGAAAAGTTTTACCCCCGAAAAACATTGTTTGAAGCCTAAAAATCCACTTGGAAGGTTTCAGACCCTAATTTACCACACTGGTCCCCACTAGTAAAAATGGTCTTGCGAGCTGATTCCTCCACTTTTTCCACTTTAAAAGCATTGAGATGGATGAAGAATAATATAATGTTGCAATCTAAATCACATCTCCCCATTCTGGGAGGCGTTTGGTCCCCAAAAGCTTCTATTGAATGAGGTGAGGAAATTTTTCCTCAATCTTCTCTATAGTGTACCATTTATCTTTGTCTCAAATTGTCCTTTCAATCAAATCTGCCAAAGCTCATGCTTCCCCTGTCTTTTATTTTTGTACCTCTTCTACAAAACTATATCTTATATCAACTCTACCTGAGCATCTGGTGCCAAATCCTCCACAGAAGGTAGGACCCATTCTTATTCTTGATCTAGCATGTAAGGTTCATAGAGTTTTAGATTATCTATATTCACAACTAAGTAAATGTGCATATATGGTGGTAAAATGAGTCAATAGGTATTATCACCATCCTTTTCCAGTATCTTGAAGGGACCATACCACATAAACTTGATTTTCTTACCAGGCCCCTCGTAGCCTCTCCTTGTTCATTTGTAGCATGATTTTGTCTCCCACCTTGAATGATTTATCTATTCTATGTTGATCACGCCTGGCCTTATATTTCTCCTGTGACTTCTACAACGTCTCTTATAACTATATATGGATATGCCTAATATTTTCTACAAAAAAAATATCCCTCAAGGCATCTCTTGTAATATCTTCCCTCACTCCTCCTTACTTCCCATATGCAATGTCTAACAGTGAAGGCAAAAAATATCCAAAACAAGTTTCGTGTAGACTATGTATTATAAGAATGTTGTATATATATTAGATTTTCATCCCATGTCTTTAGATGCTTCTAGTTGTAACCCCACAAAACTTGCACCAAATTCTTGTTGACTACATTTGTTTGTCCATTTGTTTGTGGATGGAATGTTGTAGATCTCTTCAAATTTGTGTCCATCTTCTCCCATATGTAGTCTATAAGCACTAAAAAACCTTGTGTCCTTGTCTAAAATGATGCTCTTTGATATCCCAATGTGCATCCAAACTTGTTCAAAGAACAAGTTTGTTGTTTCTTTCCCAGTGGTGGCCTTTTTATAAGGTATAATAACACACATCATGCTAAACCTATCAACTACCATTAATAGGTAGTCATGTCCCTTCCTAGTTGAGAGTAAATCTCCCAAAAAGTCCATGGAAATTCTCTCCCAAGGACGAGTCGGTATAGTTAAGGGATGATATAGACCTTGTTTCCTCTTGCTAGGCTTACTAATACAACAAATCATGCATCCTCTTATGAACCTAGCTACCTATTCTTGCATCTTGGGCCAATATACATACCTTTGCAAGTTGGCCATGATCTTCCCTACCTTTGCAAGTTGATTACATGGCTTATCCAACATGTAGAGTAACCCATCTTGCAAATGATAATCAACAACGTTGTTGCCATTATGCACATGACTCTTGACTCTACAACTGCTGAAACACCTCCTTGAAGTCCTCATCCTCTGAATATGCCTCTTTGTATGCATCATGGGTGAAAGGCTCGATGTGCATAATAGTCCTTAAAGCTATAATATTTAATGTGGGTGGCCTTGAGAGCATATCAACCAACTTGTTTGTACTTCCCTTCTTGTATTTGATCACCAAATGAAATAATTGTAGAAACCACATCCACTTATAATGCTTGGTCCATTGTAGCTTACTTTGGGGCTGCAGGTACCATAGTGGCTAGTGATCTATGTGCATTACTATCTCCTTTCCCATCAGATAGTGCTTCTACTACTTCGTAGTTCACACTAGGGCATAGAGCTCCTTGTCGTAGGAAGGGTAATTAAGAACTTCCCCATGTAATACTTTAGAATGGTAGCATACAAGCCTTCCTCCCTCCATTAATATGTTGGGTTATGTTATATTCTTTCTGCAACTACCCCACGCATGGGGGGGTCACAAGGGGGTGACAACCTCCCCCATATGTTGTGTGGGGTGCTACCAGAGGGTCACAGGGGGGTGGTAGCCCCCTTGCACGGGGTCCGGGGCAATGCCCCAGGAAATTCTTTTGGACCCTATATTAGGTGAGTGGACGTACCTATGGTTTTGTGCATGGATTTCACACATGGTTTTGGGTATGATGGTTTTCTGGACATGGTATTTTGTAGATCCGGTCAAGGGAACTACGGTTATGTTCTAATCAAGGGTTAATTGATTGGGGTTTATGGGTTCTTCGTCATGTATATATATGTATTGCAACATTGGAAGGAACATAATGAAAAATCAATCTGGTAGTCCTGATTTTGGGATCCACGGGAAAATCTATGTGTATATCTATTTTATGTTTTATGCTCTCGCTATTGTTTATTTTCTATTTTTAGAATTTGTATGCAGATAATTTTTGTACAGGGTTTAAACCTACATAATACCACTCCTATAACATACCCACTCACATATTTCTCTACTTCAAAGGGTTTCTAGACGATTGGTAATGCTAAAATTGGTGCTTCACTAATCTCCTTCTTTAGTTCCTCGAAGGCCCTCTACTGACCATTTCCCCACTGGAAACTTTTTCCACTTGTTGTTATGCATGGAGCAGTGTTGCTACTGTTGAAATTGAGGCTGTGTATTTCCTCTCTCCTCTCCTTATCTCTCTCTCTTCCCTCCTCTCATCTCTCTGTCACTCTTTCTCCATCTCTCCCTTATCACTGCCTCTCTCTTTCCACCTCTATCTATCTATGTCTTTGTCTTTCTCTCTTTCTCTCCCCCTCCAACTCCATCTCCCCCTCCCTCCCTCTCTCCTTATCTCTCTTAATTCCTCCCTCCATCTCTCTCTCATTCTCTCCCACCTCCCATTGTTCCCCCACTCATCTCCCTCTCTATCTACCAACTTCGTGACTATCTCACTCCATATATCCTTCTCCCTCTTCCCATTCCCGCTGCCCTCCATCTCTATGTCTCCTTCTCTCTCTTCAATTTCTTTCCATCTCTTCTCCTCTCCTTCTCTTTGTCTTCCCTCTCCTTTCTCTCTCTCTCCACATATCTCCCTTGCCTCTTCCTCTCTCTCTACCTCTATCTCTATATTTGTTTCTTCTTCCCTCCTTCTCTCCCCCCTCCAACTCCATCTCTCGCTCCCTCCCTCTCTACTCTCACTCCCCTCCTCTCTCTCTCCTCTCTCTCTCCCTCTCTCTCTCTCACTATATGTAATGTCTAAAACATTTTACATTTTAATTTTTTATTGTGAAATGAGTTATGGTTTTTCAACATGTGGTATTGATAAGCCATGGTATTGGTCCATGGTGTGTAACAAAACCTATTTACAAGTTAATAATATCCATGGTAAAGTGGGGGTGGATATCAATAGTTAAGGTACTTGTTATATTGAAAGTTTATTGTAAGTATTAAGTTCTTATGTTCTTATTACTTAAATTTAAATATGATTATGGAATCATCATTAGTCTCTACCAAGAAATGACTATATTGATAACTATTAGTTTAGCATTAAAGAATGCAAATTATAATGCTTAACTTTGAAAAAAAAAATATTTTTGAATATTATTAAAAAAAAAATTCAGATATTTGATTGGACCATAACTTGAAGGTCATCCTTTGTACAATATAATTCCATGTGGATAACTTCGTTAGATATTTTATGCCATAAATTATGGATATTGTTGCAATATTCATGCATGATTTTTAGATATTTGTGTAGTGATTTTCTACCTTTAAGCTTTGTAGGAAAATCATCCAAAAACAAAATACTTGAAAATAAATTATACCCAAGTTTCCTTCCGACCATATTTTTTGCAAGCCTTTGTAGAAAAAATGGATAAGAGTACAATGTAAAAAAATTACAATATAACAAAATAAATTTTATTAAATTTATTACTTTTAACTTTTTATTATTATTCGAGCCAAGATTTAAATGTTTACACTACAACATCTCCCCCATAGTGGGTTCGATATTACTTTTAAAGTTTTATTATTTTTTAACCATTTTTTAACCAAGTTACATATAATGTTAAATGTTTAAATATTTAAGCCTACACATCTATGGCTCAACAATTATTTTTTATAGTATTGAAAAACAAATATTTATTTTTCAAAGTTAAACATTATAGTGTATTAGTCAATATGACATTAATAATGATAAAAACAAATTGATTATTATAGTCCTATTTTAGTAGAAACATACACACAAATAAATCTAATAAACTATAGTTTATTGACTGTTTATTAATTTTTTAGTAATAAAAAATCAATAAAAATCAAATTTTAATATTTTGAAAAATGTTCTTTCTAATCGCAATCATAAAATCTAAAATTCATTATTTTATTAAATTAGTTATAAAAAATATAAAAGTATATCATCCAATTATATTGGACATGATAAAAGTGTAGTCCTACCACACTGAGGAAAAAAGAAGCAAAAAGCCATAATTTATGTAAAGATAATATAAAATTTAGACTAACCCGATGTTTTAAAACAATCCATGACAAAGAGCATAAGAAAGTAATTTTAGAGAATTTAAATTGGAAACTTCGTAAACTTGTTATCGTTTTCATATTAAGATTAATTTAAATCGTAATTTTAATAATAATTGATCCAACCTAATGAAATCAACCATTTTTTATTATTGCAATGATATACAAAACGAAATATATATGTGTGTTTATTTTAATTATGTAATTAAAATTGACAATTTTTTTTCTAAACAACTGTTATAGTAAGTTTCCACTGAGATGAAGAACTGTTGAACTCAGAATATGAAGTACAGGCGCACTAACCTTTAAGGAACATAAAAGTAAAATGGTGACACTTTTATTTCAAAATGTGGAAATAGATTGAGGTTGTAAAACCTATTTTTTCGCCCAAAAGTTTTTCATCGAAAAGAATCCAAGATTTTTGTTCAAGCCTAATTATTCGCCCAAAAGTTTTTCATCGAAAATATTATTATAATAGGGAATTTTGGCAAATCCAAGATTCTCGTTGAAACCTATTTTTTCGCCCGACAGTTTCCAGCTAAAAGCAAAAAACGAGCAAACCTGAAGTAGAGGTATTTACATGCTTCTTTGAGCAAAGAACCTCTTCTACCCCAAAAATAAATTAGTGCCAATGCACAATTCTCTTTCAAAAATAACAAAAGCGAAAGAAGAGAAAGGATTCTTACGCAGAGAGGTGAAGCAAGCAACTCCACTGGGTACTATACAGGCTCGCTCGCCATGGAGAAATGTTTGTGTTCCTACGTGACTTTGCCAGGGTACTGTTTAGGCCTGCTGGCAGTGAAGCAACACTAGAGATGAAAACTATACTCTAAAAATCTTAAGCTCGCGAGCCAAATTACCATTCTCAATTTGAAACACTGTGATCTGGCTGAATTTTGTGTTGTGTTCAATTGAGTTGATACAAGGTGAACCGTGTTTGTCCATTAGGTATGTAGGGAAGCTGAAGTGATCTGCACAACAAATCGATGCTCCCCGAAAGGCCAAGGCCCTATGCTAAAAATGAACCAAAACACATTCGCCAAGTGTTGTAGCATTTGCAACACCCTCCAAAATTTTGGCTCACATCTAAATTGCAGAGCTTTCCTTGGTTTTTCCTTTGATGGTTGCAAATACTCGAGCTCAACCCATGAGATCTTGTGAGGTCTTTTCACCCTTTTGCTTATTTTACCAATGGTCGTCTTTTCGCAAATTGATTGCTTTGGCATACTTGTGATCTTGTTCTAGTGAGTTTGAAGGTTTTTCTTTATGTGTTTGGGTTGTCTTCGCTATGTGAACACCGTCATATTCACACACAAATTTTCAAGCACTGTTGTGCAAGTGTTGTCACGATCGTTCGAACGTCTGTCTCAAGTGTTGAACTTGTCACTCTCAGCTCTAAGACAATATCACCGAGGGAATGTTTTGTCTTTTTGTACCAACGATTTGTGTTGTCTCGTCATCGAAGAATGCTAAACATGTCATCACAATGTTAAGTCTACACAAGTTCACTTGCTTTCAACACTTAGCCATTTTCCTAAAAAATTGTTTGACCCGACAACCCTCTTCCACCAGACCCCGACTGAGGTACACTGCATAGTCTCAGCCCTCAGTGACCCTGTTGTGCTGCATGAAACTATGAAGTCCTTGAGGATGTCCCCCAAGTCAGCTGCATTGATCAATACCAGAGGTGAGCAGCCTGTTTGCCTCCTAGAACTGCATAGAAAACTACCTCCATGTCCAAACTGAATTGCACATTTCTCAAGAACAGTCATCAAGCCTCCTTCTTGTTTTTTGAAAGCCTGCACTGTCTGAGACTTGGGTCCGCATTTTTCTACAAAATTTAGCAGACATGCCTAGCTGACCCTTGCTTCCTTGCTCTGTACTGCCTTACGAAACTGCGCAGACATGTCTATAATTCCACCTACAACCTATCCTGCACTATTCTCCAAAACTAGGCAGTCATGCTCAATAGGTCCCTTACAACACTGTCCTGTACTGCTCTTAGAAACTACACAGAAATTCCCAGTTGTCCCTCCATAGCCCCGCTCTGTCCTACCTCTGGAAACTGCGCAAAACTGCCTAGCTGTCCCCTAAAACCCTGTCTTGTCTTCCCTCCATGAACTGTGTAGAAGTGCACCCCCTCAGGGTCCCACCTTGCAGCTGACATTGGTGACCTTCATTCCGCAATTATTCCTACCAGTGGTCACTATGCAGTTTTTCTCGACAATGTATAATTTCGTCCCAAAGTTCCTCATTTTAGCCTGTGCTACTCTTTGCACTGTCTCAGTGAGTTGTCCTCCCTCCTTGTCACCTAGAACACGATAAAAATGCATCATGCTATAATAGAAGGTTTTGGATTTCATGGCATCCTATCATGAGTGAGTTGTAGGAATAGGTACTTGTAGATCATGGCGAGATGATGAACGGGATGAAGAAGGAGTGCACATGCTAGATGACTTACTTGCAGTTGGACGAATGTACCAAGCATATCAAGCAACAAGTGAAAAGAAAACATGCATTGAACCATCATGCAAGACCAAGACCATCGAAGACCCCACAACACTATGCCATGTGGAGGAGAAGACAAAGCACACCAAGAGTACATCCATCTCTCAACAACGTGACAACTTGACATGGACACCACATCTAGCCAGTACATGTCAACAGTGTCATGTCGAGTTGTGTCATGAGCTGTCTTGGCCACATCACCACCATGAGCCATATCCATTGTAACTAAATGTAATTTAAAGTGAAGTCCAATAGACTCACATAAGAAGTCGAAGAGTCATTCCAGTTGAAAAGTCATGGGAAGTTGAACAGTCACGAGGGTAGTCCAAGAGTCACAAGGGTCAAGCATCACCCTTGGCTATATAGGGGGCCATTGCATGAGAAATAAATTTTCACCTTGGCTTCTCCCACATAGCCTTGAGACTCTGTAGCTTGTTCTTTGAGGAGCGAGGAGTGGATCCAATGTCCCACTACTAGGACTAGTGATGTATGGTGTACATATGTGTCTTGGGAATTTTATTAATTAAGAAGCTTGTTAAGGGCAACATATTTTCACACATGTTTTGTAGATGTTTTTAAGACTGCTCTTTAAACATTGGTAATGCATGTTTTCTTAACCTGTACTAAGATAGTTGAACTACTTTGGTTATTTTAGTACTTACATTGTTGAATATGTGTTATATTGTTTATCAATGTTGTCTCATCCATGTGGACTAATCTGCAGGAAAATAGACAAACCATTCTTGTTTATTGGTTATAATGACCATCACCTCCATGTGGACTACTCTGCTGGATGGTGTATGCGTTTTCCCTTGAACTTTGGTTTTAACGACTACTGCATCTGTTGTGGACTACTTTGCTTGATGTTGGACAAACCGTTGTTGGTTCACATGCGTCTCTCCCTGGGTGGTACTATTACATCTCATCTAGAGGGCCACTTTACTCTCTCCCTTTACAATAAGAGAACTCCGACACAAGTTATATTACACACTCACCAGGCATACTCATTTTAAGAAACAAGCATAACACTCTCATGTGTTGAACATCAAGAGCTAAGGAAAATATCTAAGATAATGGAAAACAGACCATCATACCGGATGGGAATCCTACACCAAATGGTGTGAGTTCTGGTTGGGACTTCATACCGGGGAGATCCCCTTAATGTTGGTGGGTCCATCACTGTCAACACTACTATAGATAATAAACTAAGAGTAAGAAAAGAGTTTATGACAAATGGTATGGAGTTGATTATTTCATCTAAATGCTAACTATATTTAAAAATCACATGTAATATTATTCACATGTCTTGATGATTTGTAAACTGATTTGGATATTCTACTGGTTAGTTCATCACAACTGATTCGATAAAATTATACTTAAAAATTCCAAAATATATACTATTACAGTTTTATATCTCTTTAGGTTTATAGACATGTAGATTATTGTTAATAGTGTATGCATGCAAATTAAAATTATGTAGAAAATATAGAAAAGTGAAATAAAATCTCTCACACACATGTGACAAAAAATAAGGCATGGGAAACACTTTTCTGATAAAATCTCAGCTGAAAGGTTAGGTCACTTTTCTCTCTTTCTCTAAATAGAAAATGTCTATGAGCATAAAGAAGTATGGCATGTGCCTTGTTGGCTACTACAATACAAAAATCATATCTTTGTGCTCTATCTCCTATCCCTCTCAACTATTTTGTCTCAGCTATGGAACAAATTCACTCGAAAGGATGTAATCCCTTTTCCTCCTAGTGGCCCAGTTATAACACAACCCGATAGCCTACTAGTGGTTAGGTTTAATTACCTCAAATCTTAACCAGATTTACAATATAGAATCTTCTAGAGTCTTATTCATCGTAATCACATGGCTAGCCATTTTTTCATGAATTATAGGGGATGACATGTCATCCTCTCGAATTATGGTGGTGAAAATAGGAAGATCAACTTCTGAGCAACATAACTTTCACATACAAACTCTGATTGATGCAATTATTGTGCCATTGGAGAGGTCTCTATATGTAGAATAGAAAAAAGTCTCATAACTAAAGAGGAAAATTTTTACCCCCAAAAAACACTTTTTGAAGCCTAAAAATCCTCTTGGAAGGTTTCAGACCCTAATTTACCACACTAGTTCCCACTAGTAAAAATGGTCTTGTGAGCTGATTCCTCCACTTTTTCCACTTTAAAAGCATTGAGATGGATGAAAAAGAATATAATGTTCCAATTCGAATCACATCTCCCCATTTTGGGACGTGTTTGGTCCCCAAAGGCTTCTACTGAATGAGGTGAGGAAATTTTTCCTCAATCTTCTCTATAGTGTACCATTTATCTTTGTCTCAAATTGTCCTTTCAATCAAATCTGCCAAAGCTCATGCTTCCCCTGTCTTTTATTTTTGTAAATCTTCTACAAAACTATATCTTATATCAACTCTACCTGAGCATCTAGTGCCAAATTCTCCACAGAAGGTAGGACCCATTCTTCTTCCTGATCTAGCATGTAAGGCTCATAGAGTTTTAGATTATCTATATTCACAACTAAGTAAATGTGCATATATGGTCGTAAAATGAGTCAATAGGTATTATCACCCACCTTTTCTAGTATTTTTCAGGGACCATAGAACATAACCTTGATTTTCTTACCAGGCCCCTTGTAGCCTCTCCTTGTTCATTTGTGACATGATTTTGTCTCCCACCTTGAATGATTTATCTATTCTATGTTGATCATGCCTGGCCTTATATTTCTCCTGTGACTTCTACAACATCTCTTATAACTATATATGGATCCGCCTGATATTTTCTACAAAAACAATATCCCTCAAGGCATCTCTTGTAAGATCTTCCCTCACTCCTCCTTACTTCCCATATGCAATGTCTAACAGTGAAGGTAGAAAATATCCAAAACAAGATTCGTGTAGACTATGGATTATAAGAATGTTGTGTATATATTAGATTTTCATCCCAGGTCTTCAGATGCTTCTAGTTGTAACCCCACAGAACTTGCACCAAAATCTTGTTGACTACTTTTATCTGTCCATTTGTTTGTGGATAGAATGTTGTAGATCTATTCAAATTTGTGTCCATCTTCTCCCATATGTAGTCTATAATGCACTAAAAAATGTTGTGTCCTTGTCTAAAATGAGGCTCTCTGATATCCCGATGTGCATCCAAACTTGTTCAAAGAACAAGTTCGTTGTTTCTTTCCCAGGGGTGGCCTTTTTACATGGCATAATAACACACATCATGCTAAACCTATCAACTACCATTAATAGGTAGTCATGTCCCTTCCTAGTTGTCGGTAAATCTCCCAAAAAGTCCATGGAAATTCTCTCCCAAGGATGAGTCGGTATAGTTAAGGGATGATATAGACCTTGTTTCCTCTTCTTAGGCTTACTAATACAACAAATCATGCATCCTCTTATGAACCTAGCTACCTATTCTTGCATCTTGGGCCAATAGAAATACCTTTGCAAGTTGGCCATGATCTTCCCTACCTTTGCAAGTTGATTACATGGCTTATCCAACATGTAGAGTAACCCATATTGCAGATGATAATCAACAACGTTGTTTCCATCATGCACATCAATCTTGACTCTGCAACTGCTGAAACACCTCCTTGAAGTCCTCATCCTCTGAATATGCCTCTTTGTATGCATCATGGGTGAATGGCTCCATGTGCATAATAGTCCTTAAAGCTATAATATTTAATGTGGGTGGTCTTGAGAGCATATCAACCAACTCGTTTGTACTTCCCTTCTTGTACTTGATCACCAAATGAAATTATTGTAGAAACCACATCCACTTATAATGCTTGGTCCATTGTAGCTTACTTTGGGGCTACAGGTACTATAGTGGCTAGTGATCTATGTGCATTACTATCTCCTTTCCCATCAGATAGTGCTTCTATTAGTTCATATCTCACACTAGGACATAGAGCTCCTTGTTGCAAGAAGGATAATTAAGAACTTCCCCATGTAATAATTTAGAATGGTAGCATATAAGCCTTCCTCCCTCCATCAATATGTTGGGTTGTGTTGTATTCTTTCCACGACTACCCCATGCATGGGGGGGTCACAAGGGGGTGACAACCCCCCCATATGTTGCGTGGGGTGCTTCCAAATGGTCATAGGGGGGTGGTAGTCCCTTTGCACGGGGTTCGAGGAAGCGCCCTAGGAAATTTTTTTTGGACCCTATATTAGGTGGGTGAACCTACCTATGGTTTTGTGCATGGATTTCACACATGGTTTTGGGTATGATAGTTTTCTGGCCATGGTATTTTGTAGATCCGGTCAAGGGAACTACGATTATGTTCTAATCCAGGGTTAATGGATTGGGGTTTATGGGTTCTTCGTCATGTATATATATGTATTGTAACATTGGAAGGAACATAATGAAAAATCAATCTGGTAGTCTCGGTTTTGGGATCCAGGGGAAATCTCTCTGTATATCTATTTTATGTTTTATGCTCTCGTTATTGTTTATTTTCTGTTTTTAGAATTTGTATGCAGGTAATTTCTGTACAGGGTTAAAACCTACATAATATCATTCCTATAACATGCCCACTTACATATTTCTCCACTTCAAAGGGTTGCTAGAATATTGGTAATGCTAAAATTGGTGCTTCACTAATCTCCTTCTTTAGCTCCTTGAAGGCCCTCTACTGACCATTTCCCCACTAGAAACTTTTTCCATTTGTTGTTATGCATGGAGCAGTGTTGCTATTCTTGAAAATGAGGGTATGGATTTCCTCTCTCCTCTCCTTATCTCTCTCTCTTCCCTCCTCTCATATCTCTGTCACTCTCTCTCCATCTCTCCCTTATCACTCCCTCTCTCTTTCCACCTCTATCTATATATGTCTTTGTCATTTCCTCTTTCTCTCCCCCTCCAACATCATCTCCCCCTCCCTCCCTCTCCTTATCTCTCTTAATTCCTGCCTCCATCTCTCTCTCAATTCCTCCCTCCATCTTTCTCTCATTCTCTCCCACCTCCCATTCTTCCCCCACTCATCTCCCTCTCTATCCACCAACTTCGTGACTATCTCACTCCTTATATCCTTCTCTCTCTTCCCATTCCCCCTCCCCTCCTTCTCTATGTATCCTTCTCTCTCTTCAATTTCTCTCCATCTCTGTCTCCTCTCCTTCTTTCTGTCTTCCCTCTCCTTTCTCTATCTCTCTCCACATATCTCCCTTTCCTCTTCCTCTCTCTCTACCTCTATCTCTATATTTGTTTCTTCTTCCCCCCTTCTCTCCCCCCTCCAACTCCATCTCTCACTCCCTCCCTCTGTCCTCTCACTCCCCTCCTCCTCTCTCTCCCTCTCTCTTACACCACCTACTCTTTCTCCCCCCTCTCTCTCTCTCTCTCACTATATGTAATATCTAAAACATTTTACATTTTAATTTTTTATTGTCAAATGAGTTATGGTTTTTCAACATGTGGTATTGATAAGCCATGGTATTGTAACAAAACCTATTTACAAGTTAATAATATCCATGGTAAACTACGGGTGGATATCAATAGTTAAGGAACTTGTTATATTGTAAGTTTATTGTAAGTATTAAGTTTTTATGTTCTTATTACTTAAATTTAAATATGACTATGGAATCATCATTAGTATCTACCAAGAAATGGCTCTGTTGTGTTAGCCTCCTGCTGCAGCAAGTTACTCATATTTCATGATTAACATTTTTACAGGCCAAATATGTCATACTTTGCATGCTGCAATGCTCCATATTTGCTAAACAGACACCAAAGAAGGAGGCCATGAAAGTGTGCTAGTCTAAGTTCAACTGCTGCATTCCAATTTTGAAGATTTATTCCATTTTTGTAGAATTTTCAGCTAAAGGGAGGTCCAAACAGCGTAATCTTGGTCTCCCTAGGTTTCAATTTCCTTTTTTAGAATATAGAGAATGAATAATCTGTCCAAACAGCTTAATCTTGGCAGATTCTTAGATAGGTAGAGAAGCAAGGGTGCTCAAAAGCCTAATCTGAGCCCCTGGAAGAAATACGTGTAGATATAGATAGGAGGACAGTGCAAAAGAAAAAGTTGAAAAGCTGGGTCTGCAAGTATAAGTGCACCCAAACCAAAAGAAGAAAAAATGCTAGGTAAGTAGGCTGGGTAGGTAGTTTGGTGGTTGCAGAATCAATTATTCTGATCAGTTTTGTGTTTTCAAGTGTTATATCTATTATAATCAAGTATTGCAAGGCAAGAATCCGTATGGAGGAGCTCAAGCGAGGCATAACTAACTTTCCCTTCTTCCTCTTCCCTAAATCATTTACTAACTTCCCCTAAAGAGGTCAAGATCTGCTTGATATCTCTTAATTTCATTATTTTCCTTATCATTTGCCTTGGTAAAGATCTGCTTTACTCAAGAAGGGTCCATACTTTCTCTACAAAGTTCTATCTCCCCTTTAAAGCCTAAGATCTCTGAGACTTAGCGCTTTCTTGTCATTTTCATATTAACTCCTGACATTATTATGTAAATCCCTATCTATTTCCCTTCCCCCTACTAAAACTAGCTTAATAATTCCCCTATGTAAATATCCCCTCCCTCTGGTTGAAACATAACCATAAATATCCCCTTGGGAATTACTAAGCTCACCTGGATCTTAGTAAGAACCCTCATCTCTGCATAAATCTCCCCTCCGAGGTGTTTGGACTCCTTCCAAAACACAAAAAACCCCCTCCAAATGCATTAACCAACCCCCGTGCATTGCATTTTTGGGATTTATTAATGTTTGATTAATAAATAACCAAAGCGTCGAAACATATTAATCGTTAACCTAAAGTCCAAACCCACCCGCGGCCGCAAATAATTCATGGTTTAACGCGTGCGCTGTTTCTATAAACCCCGACCATCTTACCCTCCCGTCCACTGTTGGATCAGCCCTCCCAGATCCGATGACCCTCATGCATATCGGGCGCCCTTTCGTGATGGTTAGTTAGCACCCGATGGCCGACGGTTTTACCATCATACACCGGAACAGTTGGCGGCATCGCATTGCATCGGGCCACCCCTCACAAATACCGCTCCTGTACCAAAGGCGGCCCGACGCAAACCCAAAACCGCCCTCCCCTCGCGTGACATGAGCGCCACGTCACATGCCAAGTTGCTTCCATCTTACCTCTTCCTGCCTGCGCCTTGCTGACATCACCCTGCCACCGTGTCCCTACCATGTCATCACCCTGCCGTACTGCCACGTCATCATGCTGACGTCATCACCGTACAAAAGGGTCCCACTACTGACGTTAGCAGCTAAAAAAGGAGAAACGCGCCAGTGCAAAATTGAGGCTTCGGAGCCCCAGATCAAAATTCTGAGGCAGTTTTCGATGCGCGATTAGCGCTTAGGGAATCTTTTGATTCCTCAGCCATATTTGCGCCGAAAAGGGCAGAAAAGACCCGATTTTGAAAATTTTAACGTATTAGAAGATAGAGAGAGACCCGGTTCAGACATTGAAGATTATAAGAGCAGATATGAAGCCAAAAACCATGTCAAAGTGTATCAGTGTTGCGGCGAAGTGTATCAGTGAAGATCTTCTCAAGGCTCGAGGCGAATGAAACATTAAAGGAAAACCTTGAAAGTCGAGAAGCAGTTAAGGAACTATTCAAAGCTCATCATCACAATGACAACACATTAAAACTCACATGAAATCAATGGACCAGAACTCAAAGCACAGTTATTGCAGAACCACTACACCAGGTCACCAAAGACACCGTATTAACTCATTTTGATCCAGCTGCCTCTGGCAGCCCAAAGGATATTTACTCGCATTTAATTCCAGCACAAGTTTAGGTTTAAAAAGTTTTCCTGCAGACCTGTTTAGGTCAGCTGTAATAAATACTTTTTGGATATTTTACCTATAAAGAGGACCCTGAATAATGTAAAGAGGGTTCGTTTTTTGTTGGTTAGAAGTTTTGCTTGAGCAGAGACTCGCACTGTATATTTGATCATTTCTATAATCAAAGACTACTTACGAGCTTGGAGAATGAATTGTATACTGTGTTCAATGATTGAAGAGTGACTGTGGAATTCTTGTGCTGATGCATGACTCAATAAGTGTTTCTTACCTCTGTCTTTCCATTCATATATCATTATCTAAGCAACAGAAAGAAAGATTAGCCTAGAATTTGTTCAGGTGCACTCTATGCTCAGTTTCTGTTGTTTCTTTATGTTTTCATCCGTTTTAGGCATAAATATGAATTCCATCTAGCTCGTATTTGTCCTAATTCACCATGTGTGACAGTTATCCAGGGATTCTTAACTGCCCCTAGATAGAGCTCATCCTCCTTCCCTCTGTTAAGCTGATTGAGAGATTCTTAATTGCCTCTCTTTCCTTACATTTCGCTCCATCTCTTTAGCTTGAAAGTTGTTTCATGTGCAGCTACCCTGATCCATGTTCCTCTTGTGATCAAGAAAGCCTACCTGTGGTTTTACTCCTTGACTCCATGCCCAATGGTTTTGAAACTTATCACTCTATGCCTGCCTCTCTGCTTGAATGCATCTTCCTTCCATTCAAACACCATCCAAACCTGAACAAAACCCACTGAACCCAATAGCTAGCCTAAAATCATCATCAACAAAGCTAAATTATTAAGAGAGATCCCTCTTTGATTACAGGTGGGCTAGAACCTGTAATCCAAAGATTGGTTTGTGGTTACCTCAGCCATATCCCTTCAGGAGCTTAGGCACAACCTGAGTGTTAACATAATGGCGACTCTGCTGGGGAACTTCCTCAGATAATCTCACAAATCCAATTCGAAGCTCCACAGAGGAAGAAACCAACACTTAACAAGTTTCTGTTAACCCGTATTCTTAGAAAAGTTCCCAAAAAACAAGCTAGAAGCTGGCTCCCAAGAGAAATCCACGCTATACAAGGTCAAACCCAGACCCAAATCGCCCAACTGCTTTTGAAAATCCGAATTTAATCCCTAAGATCATTAGAAAACAAGAGCAACAAGAAGATCTTGCTGCTTCTAGTCTTGAAACAGTCCAGCCAAGTTGTGTTCCAACCCCTGTCAAAGTCCTATTTCGGTCAACCCCAAGTTCCCCTTGTTCCTCATCCACTTCTCCAGGCACTTCTTCAACACCTCCATTCACTGCAAATACTACCACTACTACTCCTATTATCCCAGCTGTTCCAATTGTTCCTCTCATCCCTGTTGTTCCCCTTATCCCTATTAATATGGCTAACAGATATGCACCCTTACAGCTGCCTCAAAATCTCGGGGCTATGCCTCAAGATTACCAGACAAAAATAACATATTTTGATGGCACAAGTACCTACACAGCTCTTCAGCATATAAAGAAAATGCAGGACTACTTCGAGAGTTATGAGATTGACGATGATAGCGTGAGAATGAAAATTTTTGTTCAAAGTCTAACAAGCGACGTTAGGACTTGGTTTAGAGCACTCCCAACCAATTCCATAGGAGACCCAGAAGCCTTATACCAATCGTTTATCAACAGATGGGAGAAAAGAAAGACCCCCTGCACATACTATCTGAATATGACAGCATCAAAAGAGGTCCTCAGGAGACTGTCTTGGACTATTGTGCAAGATTTAACAATGTTTATAATGCAATACCACAGAACTTAAGACCTCCATCTGATCTTGCTTTGTACAAATTCCCTGATGGTTTTGATGCCGAAATGGCTTATCAGTTAAGGGAAAGAGCCTCCCAAAGCCTTGCAGAAATGCAAAATGTTGCTGTTAGTGTGGAGGCAAATCTAATTGCCAAAACAAACAGAGCCAGAACTGAGAGAAGAACCACCTTCAACGAAGAACCCTTAGCCTTCGACCAGAAGCTATATTCTATTATCAGTGGCATCCATAGGCTGGGGGACAGAGTAGAGAATGTTGAGAGAAAAACATCATGGGAAGGCCAACAGCCTAATGCCATAAGGAACCCAAATTTCAGAAGAACTCAAAACCCAAACGCTGGAAAGGCTAGTCCCGACCATGATATTAGGCCTCCTTTCCAAGAAAACTATGCGGAAGCGTCCACATCCAGTGAGCCTACAAAGGAGACTCACATGAACTTGATAGATTCAAAAAATGAGCAACAAATTTTCATGACTCAAGAAGACCAGGACTACCAAGATATGAATCAATTTCAGACTAAGTCTGGTGAGTCTTTTGATTTTAAACAAGGTTATGATACTGCTATATATGAGGTGCAAAAACAATATAAGTTGAGGATAAGGACCATTGATGTCCCTGCACCTAGCTGAACAAAAGAGAGCAAACAACCCAACAAAATTAAAGGCAAGGTGATCATAATAGAACCAGCTGATACGACTGTCCCAGACCCACATCAAGTAACTATAGAGGACATGACAGACGTGCAACCTTCTATTGACCAGCCTCTGCCTCCTTCTTCCTAAAAAGAAGAGGGGAGCAACATTCCTAAAAATCTTCCCAAAGCAGACATACCACAAGCTGTCATTCTTTTTTTGTGTAAGTCAGAGTACTATATTATATAACAAAATAGTGTACAAAACATCTACCGTGGCAGATCGAGAACAGGGAATAGCTTACCACCATAACTAGTTTGCCTGAAGCACACCACGCAGGGCGGATTTGGCTGAATTTATTCGAAAACTTCGAGAAAGCCGAAACATAACAGACCAAACCATTGACATTGGTATACCCAGAAGAGGCCTGAGAGAGCCGAAAACACATAGAAGGGGTCAAAAAGAGCAGAGGAAACAGGGCCAAGGTTAGATGAACTTGCCCATCTGACCGATGGTATCCAGGCCCATTTGTTCTACATGGGTATTCACTCTAGCTTGCATTGCAGTCATCGAATTTTCACCCTGTGCCATCGCAGTTATGGGCTGAGAGGTCCCAGAGCCCCGGTGGATAGTGTCTTTCAGCAGCTTAATTAACAGAGTGAGCTTGCGGTCGACGATATGAATGGCATCCTGCACCTTGGTAATGCGGCTGTCCAGAGAATTGTTATAGTCCAGGATCTTGGTCATCTGTGCTTCCGTTAGGTTTACTTCGGTGATGATTTTCGGCCTCTCCTTTTCAACTGACTCCAGCGCTTTGGCTATTAGCATTTTCGTGCGCCAACTCTCCGCTTTGGTCCTCACAAACTGGGTGGCCCTCTTAGAAGGGGTGCCTGGATCTTTCAGCCAGTCCACTTCCGCAGCAACATCCTCCTCAGTGCGTCCTTTCTCTTCCTGCTTGACCTTGTCTTCCAGCTCTGCCACCTTGCGCTTGTGCTTGGCATTTGCTCCGGCTTCATATCCTCTTTGCGCTTCAAAGAGGTCCTGATTAGCTGTAGCGCAGCGACTGCCACCTGCGTCCATGATTATCCCTCTATACCTTCTCCCACTACAGCAGTTGGCGCTAACAGAATTGTTCTCAGCTCTTTCTGGATAGGTTGTGGGCAAAACAGGGTTGAGATATCTTGCTTTATAGCTTCTCTGATGTTGAAAGCGCCTGACGATGGCCTTTGTCCCGCGCGTGCTTGGAGTTAGGTTCGCACAGGTGAAGCCGTTGTAGGCTGAATCATAGAAGGAGTGGTTGCTCCTAACTTGATTGCCTTTATGCCAAGTGTGTTGTACGGTTGATTGATCGTTATGGTTATTGGATGTGGCTGGTGTGCTCTGTATTTCGGTCTGACGGTTCCTCCTGTGCTGAGCTTCGATCCCCTCTACTTCTTTATGGGTTGACATAAATGCTTTAGGTGCCTTGCCATGCGAATTCCTGCCAAATGTTACAAACTGGCCATTGCTGATACAGTTGGTTCGATAGCTTGAACTGTGATGATCGATCCTTGTGCTGGCATGCCACCGTCGAGAAATCCCCTGTCCTAGTCGTCCTGTCATTCCATTACTGTGGTCATGATTATTGCTGATGCCGATGATCTCCCCATTCTGGTGCCAGACTCTGGGGTCGTCAGCCCTTAGGATGAGTCGACTGGGAAAGTGTCCTTTTCTGCCAGCTATCCACATGTCACCTTGAGGATTGGGCAGTTCACGTCCTGCCAATAGCTGTTCGTGATGAGGTGCAGTGTGTCAGCCCCATGGTTTGCCAAGAAGTCAGCTAAACCATTTGCTTTTCTCCTGATTGATTGGAAAACAATGCCTCTCAGATCTGCTAACAATTCCGCTATACTCTCAGTGGCCTTCGCCAGTCTCCAATGTTTGGTTAATTTGCTGGTGTGTGTTCCTGCTTGAAGGCGCTTTTCCGCAGAGATTGCCAAAGAAGAGTCCCCCTCCACTATGAAATTTCCTTGCCTGAGGGATTTGAGAATCTTTAGACCTTGCTCCAGCGCTGCGAATTCTGCTTCATTGTTCGTGCATTCCCCCAACGACCTGCAAAAAATGTGGATAATATCTCCTTTGTGATTTTTTATGGCACCTCCGATTCCTGCTATGCCTGGGTTACCCCTCGAAGCTCCATCAAAATTCAATTTGAGGCAGGCTTCCAGTGGCTATTGCCATCTGTGAAGTTGAGAAGAGGGGTGGGCTCTGTTTCCCCCGGAGGGACAAATGCTGGAGTCTTCCAGTTGAAATTTCTTTAAAATACGTAAGTCCTTTCCCGTAGGTTTATCATTTGAATCAATTTTGCATTTTACCTGAACCAGTTGTTTGATATTGATTAATATGGATTCTTTTGCGCATTCAATGTTGCGGATTTCTTCTGTGAAGATTCGTCGATTCATTTCTTTCCATATTGTCCAAGTGATGAATCCTGGGGTGCATTTCCATATGCTGTCCACTCTGTTAATCCTAGAAAAATTACTTCTCCAGTTGGTTATAGAATCCTGAATGGAGTCCCTGTTCCGATCCGAATCTTCCAAAATTGCTTCCATCCAGAGCCATAGCTGGGAAGCCCACTCACAGGAGTTGAAAAGGTGATTCATCGTTTCTTCTTCCTGCAGGCACAAGGGGCACCTCGAGGGTCCCTGAAATCCTTTTCTTAGTAGATTTTCCCAAGTTAGAGTCTTCCTCTGCATAAGAAGCCATAGAAAATTTCTTATTTTCGGCCATTGAAAATTATCCCAGACTTTGTCGGCCCATGGCACAGTGTCGGGCTGTTCTTCTCTATCTATGATGCTTCTGGCTTCTTTAAGCGAGAACTCCCCATTACCTTTCGGTCCCCATCTGAGCTTGTCATTTTCAACAGCTATTCTAATCTTTCTTTTGAGAATTTGTTGGTTTAAAACTTGGATAGCATCATGAGGCACGTCGTTGTGGTCTGGCTTAAAAACTTTCCATTCTCTCCACTCCGGGTCTTCACTGGATGGGTTCCAATATTGGTTGACTCTGCTACGGCCCTCTGCTTGGTTTGTTAGCTTTAAAGGTTGGAGGGTAGGGGTGTCTAATTTCAGGGATTGCTGCCAGGCATCCTCCCAGAAGAGAGCTTGTGCACCATTCCTAATTTCCCAGAAGCTATGATCCTGGACAATGCTTCTGTGGGCTTGAGCATGATTCCAAATGGGAGATCCATTGGGGGATTCTTGCATTCTTATAAGATCTAGATTGCACCCAGTCAGCCTGTACTTCTCCTTCCAAAGAGTGGCCCATGGAAGGGTCGTGTTTGAAATCCACTTCCACCAAATCTTGGCTCCGCAGACTCTGTTAACTACTAAGGGATCAACCAGATTCAGGCCTCCCCTGTTTTTTGGTCTACATAGTTTTTTCCAGGCTACCAGGGACCACTTCCTCTTTTCACTATTTCCACTCCATAGGAAAGCACGCTCGATACTTCTTATTTTATCTAAGATGGCTTTCGGAGCCGGTAGGATCGAGAGCATGTACTGGGGGATGGCCTGCAAGATTGCTTTCGTAAGAACTAATCTGCCTGCAAAGTTCAGGGCTCTGTTAGTCCAATGTTTGCATCTCCTTTCCATGTTGGCCAGGATTTTCTCCCAATGAGCCTTTTGCCAAGGTTTAAGGGTAAGGGGGGCTCCTATATATCTGGAGGGTAAGGAACCAATTTTAAACCCCAACAGTCTGGAAAGATGGGATTGGACAGCCTGATGAGTGTTGAAGAAGAAGATGGTTGATTTGGAGAAGTTTATCTCCATACCCGAGGCTCTGCTAAAGAG
The DNA here is from genome assembly GCA_000404065.3 of Pinus taeda. Lineage (NCBI taxonomy): Eukaryota > Viridiplantae > Streptophyta > Pinopsida > Pinales > Pinaceae > Pinus > Pinus taeda. Next base: position 179,460 of record APFE030665927.1, read on the forward strand.
ATGGAGAATATTTATGCACTCTATGGCTTCTTTCACAGTGGGGGTACCGTGAAGCATGGTATCATCTACGAATTGTTGATGCGTGGTGGCAGGACAGGATCTGATAGGCTGTAAACCTTTGATTTGGCCATCTGCTTTCCTCTTTGCAATTAATCTGCTTAGGCCTTCCATTAGGATGACAAACAAAAAAGGGGATAAGGGGTCCCCTTGTCTTATGCCTCTTGAAGGGCTGAAGGGCGTGGAAGGAGTCCCATTCACCAGTATAGAGTATCTCAGAGATTTAATAAGCGCTAAGATCCATTTGATCCATGGCTTGCTGAAACCAAAAGCGTCTAAAATTGCTTCCAGGTAAGTCCAACTTACCTTGTCATAAGCTTTGGATAGGTCCAACTGCATTAGCATTCCAGCTTCTTTCCTTGAATGAAGAGAGTGAATCATCTCCTGGGCTAGCAAAATGTTGTCTAGAATCTGCCTTCCTTCCACATAGCCTGACTGTTCTTGAGAAATGATGCCCGGGAGGCTCATCTTCAAACTATTGGCAATTACTTTAGATATGATCTTGTATATGACGTTGCAGAGGGCTATTGGTCTGAACTTTTCCAGAGTGTTGGCCTCCTCTACTTTGGGAACCAGAGCAATGAAGGTTGAATTGAGAGATTTAAGGATAGTTTTAGATCTTCTTGAGTCTTCCACAATCTCCCAAATGTCGTTCTTGACAATTTTCCAGCAGGCTTTGTAGAAGTTGATGGTGAAACCATCCAGTCCCGGCGCTTTGTCATTAGGCATACGCCTGACAGCTTCCTCAACCTCTTCCATAGTAATAGTTTTTCTTAGGGCCCAATTCTGCTCCTTTGTGATTGAGTTGGGAATGGCATTGGTTATTTCTTGAATGGCCGCCTCCCTGTTGAGCTCCGGTTCTCGCGCTATGTTGCTAAAGTGATTTGAAAGTAAAGCTGAAATATCATTATGATTTCTGAGGATTTCCCATTCACTGTTCTTCAGTTCCAGAATTTTGTTGGCACTTCTATAATCCATGGCCGATCGATGGAAAAATTTAGTGTTTTTCTCTCCTTCCTTTAGCCATAGAACTCGAGATTTCTGTTTCCATAATGATTCTTCCTGCTTGCATCTGTTGTGCCATTGTTGAGTGAGCTCTTTCTCTTGTGCACAAGATTCCTCATCTCTGCAGCCTGCTATCCCGTCCTTGTGAATTTGTTCCAATTTTTGTTCAATGATTGCTTTTTGCTGAAATATATTTCCAAAAACTGTTTTGTTCCAGTCTTTTAATTTCAATTTGATGTTTTTTAGTTTTTTTTGCAAATTGAACATTTTGGAACCTTCTTCATCTAAAGGTTCTGACCACCACTTCTCCACCATGGTAAGGAAATTGGGGTGTTCGATCCAAAACTTTTTGAATCTGAAGGGTTTGTTCCTGGGGGTTCCTGGAAGCTCGACTATGAGAGAGATCGGCCAGTGGTCCGATCCTCCACTAGGAAGTATGCTTGACTCAACGCTCTTTCCATCTAATAATAGGTTCTCCGAAACTAGAAAGCGGTCCAGTCTTGAGGAAATCAGCCTTCCCCCCCCCCCTTCTGTTGTTCCAGGTGAAATTGCCATGTTTGGGGTAAACATCCACTAATCTTGCGTTATCAATAAAATCTTTGAACTGCTCTCCATCCCTATTTAGCTTCCAGAGCCCTCCTTTTTTCTCTAGGAGGGAGGTGATCATATTGAAGTCCCCTCCCAGGATGAGGTTGGCATTAGGGTGTCTATCCATGAGTTTATTTAAGGATTCTAGGAAGACTAGTTTATCTTCTAATCTCTGAGGACTGTAGATATTGATGCAAAGGAAAGTTGAAGAGTTACCTGTAGGTTGTACCTTCATAGCCAAATAGTTCTTGCTGGCTTCAGCTGCGATGACCTGATATCGTTTGGTGTCCCAAAAGGTCGCTAAGCCTCCTTCGCGCCCTTTGCTTTCTATCTCTAGAACTTCAAAGTTTCTTCCTAATTTGACTCTAAGCTTTTCTATGAGAACTCTGTTGCACTTTGTTTCTTGTAAAAACAGCATATCTGGATTTTTTTTTTCCATCTGCCTCTTTAGTAGCCTTTGTTTATTTTGGTTATTCATCCCTCTTGCGTTCCAGGACACAATCTTCATGATTAACTAGATTTTAGGAAGGACGGATACTCACTTAGCTGCTTTATCTGACCTGCATTGATCAAGATCTCCCCCAGCTCCTGCAGGTGTTCCCCATTTGATTTGCGGCCTCTGCGGCGTTTGTGTACTGATCCAGAGATTTTGCCTAGTGATGTTTTGTGTTGAAGGTTACCTCCTTTGATGATGCCTAGTTTGTGCTTCTGTTTCTCTATGATTGCTTTCTGTCGTGCTATGAAGAGGTCCTTGACCTTCCTTATCTCTTCCTCCGGTACCGCTTCAATTCCATTGGCTTTCCATCTGTCCACAAGTGCTGTTAGGTCTAAACCTTCCATTGCTAGTCTGTCTTCTAGCTCCTGATCCTCACTTCCTGCTTTACTGGTTAACATCTCTGTTTCGTAGTCCGACTCCTCTGTTCTATCTTGCATTTGGACTTCCTCGCTGGGAATTCCTGTTTCTTTACCTTCCACTAGGGGTTGTTCCTATCCTTCTTGCTTTGCTTCCTTATCCGTAGGGTTCTTTTTTTCCTCCGAGTCAGTCTCCAGGTCCAGATATTCAAAGGGATTGCTGAAGAGGTTTTTCCTTGTGTCTCCTCTAGTATTTCTTCTTTTGTTGGCCCTTTTCCTGTACTTTGGTTTGATATAGTTGTTTTTGTCTTTGTTGTTCTGGGTTTTGTCTTCTTCTGCTTCCTTTCTGTTCAAAGGACAGTCCCTTATCAGATGTCCATGCTCATGACATTTCCGACACCTTCGTGAAGTGCTCCAGATACATCCATCTCGACACAGATTCTTGCATATGAAGTGTATCTTTTCTGCAGGGTTGCTTCCGAAGCTTTGACAAATGTTCCTAGCTTATCCCCTATTTGTTTTAAAGCAGTTAATCCCCACTAGTCTATCGGGAGAGAGAAGAGTCGTATCCATACCGGGACTTGAGTGAAAGATTCCTTTTCCGGGACGAAGTTCGGCTGCCAGGGTCTCAAATATAAACCTGCTGAAGCTAGGAAATACGGGCCACCCTCGAAAACCTTGTCTTTGTCTTCAAGACTAGTAAAGACAACAGTGAAGAACCCTCTTGCTCCTAGATGTAACTGCACATCTCCTTTTGGTTTCCACGTCTGCCTTATCCATTGGCAAAGAGTCCTCTCAAGTGGCCAGGTGCCCATGAATTTTCAGATGATGGCATGTTCAGCCATGTGCTCCCTATAGGTCTGGATTTCTGGGTCAGAGATTGTCATCCGTAGACTATTTGTTTTCTTTGGCTTACAAGCACTGCTAGTGGCCTGGTGTCTGTTGGGGGACGCGCTGGATTCTCCCTCCTTCTCCGGTTGCTTCTTACTATTGTCTTTTTGTCCTTTGTCTGCTTGCGGTTCAGCTTCCTCCTTTCCTGAGGGCTGAAACTTTGCATTGTTTTTTTCTTGATTTCTTCCCCTATTCTGCTCCTCTGAGTTTCTGACTTCTGCAGAAAAAACAGTCCTGTCAGACATCATTGGTGTCTTCTCCTTTTTGTCTCTGTTGTTCAGCAATGAGCTGTTCTGACCCTCTATTCTGACTCCTTCCTTCATGTTCTGATGTTGTTTCTGTAGGATGACCTGCTTGAAAGAAGGGGTCCCACTGGACCCCTCTACGCCCATCCAATCCGACAGCAATCGCCCCTATCGAAACAGTGCTGCCAGTCGAGATTTGTGGTCCTCCCGGCCTGTAACAGACGCTGCCAAGGCAGAAACCTAGCTCATCACCTAAACCCTAACGGTCGCCATGAGAGCTCCGCACAGTCCCCCCAAAATGTTCTATTGCATTACAGGAATCGGATCGCAAGAAAATCACCTTTTGGACACTGATCTCTCTTCACCTCCACAAGCTGTCATTCATCATAACGCTGACATTCAAAAAGAAAACACAAAAAACACTCTAGACAAGGAAAAATCTGCTACTGCTAATGCAAGGATTTCATTGGAGAAACCATTTAACTTAGAAGCAGAGATTGGCAAACTTAAAATATCCATCCCCCTGTTTGAACTTGCCAAGCATGATGTCTATAAGCAACAAATTCAAAGGTCACTTCAACTGCCAGAGGTCAGGGATGATGTAAATGTTTTAGATGATACCCCTGAGCTGCTGTTTGGCCTAGAAGTTAATGGAAAATCAACACATGGATATGTTCCACCCTTTTATGTCAGCCTGCACATACATGACAAGATCTTGCATAATGCTATGTTTGACTTAGGTGCCTCACATAATCTTATGCCCAAAGCTGTAATGGAAAAGTTAAACCTTGATGTCACAAGACCCTACAAAGATCTATACTCCTTTGACTCAAGTCAAGTCAAGTGTTTAGGCTTAATCAAAGACCTTTGTGTGTCTTTAGTCCAGTTTCCCAACAAGACAATCCTGATGGACGTAGTAGTTGCTGATATCCCAACAAAATATGGCATGCTCCTATCAAGATCATGGGGAGCAAAACTCCAAGGATCCCTTCAACTTGACCTCTCTTATGCCACTATATCTGTCTTTGGGAAACCAAAGAGACTTCACAAGGAAACACTGATGAAGTATGTGGTAAGCAGTAAGGAAAAGCCCCAAAATTTTCCAATTTACTCAATCCATTCTGATATGGATTCTTTTATTTTATTTAATGATGACACCAATCCTCCAACTGATGAGAAGCCTTTAGCCTTAGAGAAAGAAACATGCATCAATGAGGAATCGGTTGCCCATGACCACGAATTAATCACAACAGTCAAGGCAACCAGCAAACAAGAAGAACCTCCCGAAACAGAAATTGTAAGTCTGCCCAATCCTCAAATAACTCAAACTCTTAATACAAACCACAAACAAGAAATCACATGGTGTTTAGAGTTTGATGGTTCTGTCAATAAGTTAGGAGCAGGGGTAGGGGTATGGATTCAAAATACACATGATAATCATGCAGAAGGCCATGCCTATAGATTAAATTTCAGATGTACCAATAACATGACAGAGTATGAGGCTCTCCTCTTAAGCCTTAAATATCTCAAAGCCCTAGGAGCTGCAAAAGTGTCCATTCTAGGTGACTCTGATTTAATTATAAAACAAATTAAAGGTAACTTTGTTACCAATGACAATAGAATGAGAGCTTATAGGACTGCTGCCACAGAAGTACTCAATTCTTTCAATGAATCCAAGCTTGCCAAAATTTCAAGAGACCATAATATTCATGCTCACAGCCTAGCAACTTTTGCTAGTACATGCAAGCTTCCCTTTGAGCCAAATCACCATTTCACTGTTGAGATAAAACATAGACCCTCGGTCCCTAACAATATTAAAGATTGGCAAGTGTTTCAAAATGATGCCCAGATTAACAATTTCCTCACTCTTGAGGGCGAATTTTTGAATACAAACGTTGACATGGATGCCATGAACGTTTCCCAACAGCTAACAGAAGAAAATCAGCAGGCTGTAACAACTGCAACAACTAAAAAAATCCTTAACCCAACTGTTTTTGACAATGCAAACATACAAGAGCTTAAACATATGCATTTAGAGGAAACAACCAAAGCTGAGGCTGAGTTCATTGACCTAAAGAATAACTTTTTGCCTGCTGGACTAACTCCATTAGAAGACATGTTTGATGATAATGATGTGCCCAAGAAACCAAAAATGGAGCCTATAAATGCTGCTATTGAAGAACATAACATAGGAACAACAGAGAAGCCTAAAATGATTAAATTATCCAAAAATCTCCCTCTTGATCAAAAACCAAAATATGTCGATCTGTTCAAAGAATTCCAAGATGTATTTGCTTGGAGTTATGAGGACTTGAAATCCTATGACACCTCAGTGATTCAACATACCATTCTCTTAAAACCAAATAAAAAACCATTCAAGCAGAAACTTAGAAGAATCAATCCAATTCTTCTTCCCATCATTGAAAAAGAAATAAAGAAAATGTTTGAAGCAGGTATCATTGCACCCATCAGATTCTCTGAATGGGTATCCAATCTGGTTCCCACAAGGAAAAAATCAGGAGAGATCAGATTGTGTGTAGACTTGAGAAATTTAAACCAGGTCTCTCTAAAAGACCACTATCCTTTGCCAAAAATGGACCATATCCTACAAAGAGTAGTCCGGTCATCTAGCATTTCTTTACTAGATGGATTTTCGGGATTTAATCAGATACTTGTTCACCCGGATGACCAAGACAAGACAGCCTTTACCACACCATGGGGAACATTTAAGTATGTTAAAATGCCTTTCAGGCTAAAGAACGTTGGTGCTACCTTTCAAAGGGAAATGGATATTGCATTTGCCAAGGAGATACATGATTTCCTTGTTGTTTACCTTGATGACCTAACCCCTTTCTCCAAATCTGACCAAGAGCACCTTAGGCATCTAAGGCAAATTTTCATGACATGCAGGAAATATGGCATTTCCTTGAATCCTAAGAAGTCCCTGTTTGCCCTTGAGGAAGGCAAGCTTCTAGGCCATATCATATCAAAAGATGGGATTAGAATTGATCCTGAAAGAATTCAAGCTATCCTCCAAATCCCATATCCAAGAAACATAAAAGAATTGCAAGCATTCTTTGGAAAGATCAATTTCCTAAGGAGATTTATTCCAAACCTGGACGAGCTAGTAAGGCTATTGAGCAATATGTTAAAAAAGGATGCCAAGGTAAAATGGTCTCTTGAAACCAAGCAAGCTTTTTAGAGTATCAAAACTGCCTTGACTCAAACGCATGTCCTCACCAGTCCGCAATTCGACAAAGATTTAATCATTTTTTCTTTTGCATCTGAGCACACCATAGCCGCTGTCCTTTTGCAAAATGATGATCAAGGTAATGAAAATCCAATTGCTTTCTTCAGCCGAGCTTTAAGAGATGCACCCTTGAAATATCAGATTATTGAGAAGCAGGCTTATGCCCTTGTTAAGGCTATCAAAGAATTCGGAATTTACATCTTATACTCCCATGTGATTTCCTATGTCCCAAACTCCATGGTAAAAGACATATTAACTCAAGAGGGACTAGAAGGCAAAAGAGGCAAGTGGATTGCCAGCATTCTTGAATATGACATTGAGATAAAACCTACCAAGCTGATAAAATGACAAGGTTTAGCCAAACTAATGTCCGAAACAAATTTCCAAGCCTTAGACATTAATCAACTGGACAATGAACCAGAGCTGGCGACTCCACATATCAGTGAAACCTTTTTGCAATCCCCATGGTATGCTGATATTTGCTTTGTATTGTTAAACTTGTGTGCTCCCCCAGGATTGTCCAAGACCAAGAAAAGATTTTTAAGGATGAAATCATCAAAGTTTTGTGTCATAGATGGTGCCTTGTTTTGGAAAAATCATGAAGGAATATTGCTTAATTGTTTGACTATGAATGAAACTAACAGCATCATGAAAGAATTCCATGCAGGGGAATGTGGATGACACTTATATTGGAAGTCCACTGCTGACAAGATTTTAAGGGCTGGTTATTATTGGCCCTCTCTATTTGCAGATGTCAAGAAATTTGTTGTTTCATGTCAAAAATGCCAAATCTTTGAAGGAAAAAGAAAATTACTACCTTTGCCCCTTAAGCCCATTTCAACCAAAAAGCCTTTTCAACAATGGGGTCTTGACTTCATTGGAGAAATTCATCCCTCTTCCTCAGGCCAGCATAAGTGGATTTTAACAGCCACTGATTATTTCACTAAGTGGATTGAAGCCATCCCATGTAGACAAACCAATGACTCCACCATTATCCAATTCCTTGAGGGCAATATCCTTTCCAGATTTGGCTACCCTGAGAAAATCATCACTGACAATGCTGCTGCCTTCAAATCCAAAAAGATGATCAGCTTCTGCCATAAATTCCACATTACCTTGGGCCACTCTACAGCTTACTACCCTCAAGGTAATGGCTTGGCCGAATCATCCAACAAAAGCCTCATCAACATCATAAAGAAACTGCTAGAGGAAAACAAAAATAATTGGCATAGGAAACTCACAAATGCTCTGTGGGTAGACAGATTTTCAACTAAGAAATCCATTGGGATGAGCCCTTATGAGCTAGTATATGGCATGGAAGCTAAATTTCCTTCATCTTTGGGCATTCCTACTATCAAACTATTACAGGAGATTCAAGTTGAACCAAATGATATGCAGAGAAGAGTTAATCAAACCATTCATCTTCAGCAAACCAAAGAGCAAGTGTATGACAGAGCTCAAATGTTGCAAGAGAAACTCAAAAAGATGTTTGATAAGAAAGCTAAAGCAGAGGATTTTTGGGTTGGCAGCAAAGTTCTAAGGTGGGACTCACGAAGAGAGGACAAGGGCAAACATGCAAAATTTGATTTTCTTTGGAAAGTTCCATACATTATCAGTGTTGTGCAAGGCAATAACACATATTTCCTCAAATCTCCAGATGGCAGCACAGCTGAAGAAGGCCCTGTTAATGGCCAAATGTTAAAACATTACCATGATCCCTTTTGATTGAGAAAAAACATGCGGTGTTATTTTCTGTACATAAATGTTTGTATATATCACACTTTATTTTATTTTTGTAACAGTCCGGATGCTAAAGCACGCAGAAGAAAGCAGGCAGTGCTTCACAGATCACTAACAAATCAGTTGAGGGAAAGTGTTGTTTCCAGCCCAAAATTTCAAAATCAATCTAACAGTCAGCACTAAGAAGTTTCAATGCACAACAACAAAAGAAGATCAAGGCAGTCTGACATGTTGTTCTTGGCTTTCACAAGGAGAAGCCATCCCCAAGTGGAGCCAATGTTAGCCTCCTGCTACAACAGGTTACTCATATTTCATGATTGACATTTTTACAGGCCAAATATGTCATACTTTGCATGCTGCAATGCTCCATATTTGCTAACAGAAACCAAAGAAGGAGGCCATGAAAGGGTGCTAATCTAAGTTCAACTGCTGCATTCCAACTTTGAAGAGTTATTCCATTTTTGTACAATTTTCAGCTAAAGGGAGGTCCAAACAGCTTAATCTTGGTCTCCCTAGGTTTCAATTTCCTGTTTTAGAATATAGAGAACGAATAATCTGTCCAAACAGCTCAATCTTGGCAAATTCGTAGATAGGTAGAGAATGAAAGGAGCCCAACTGCTTAATCTGGGCCCTTGGAAGAAATAAGGGTAGTTTGTAGATAGGAGGATAGAAAAAGAAAAAAGTTGAAAAGCTGGGTCTGCAAGTCTAAGTGCACCCAAACCAAAAGAAGAAAAAATGCTAGTTAAGTAGGCTGGGTAGGTAGTTTGATGGTTGAAGAATCATTGATTGTGATCAGTTTTGTGTTTTCAAATGTTATATCTATTAAATCAGTATGGCAAAGAAGTTCCCATTTGAAGGACTTCAGGCGAGGCATGACTAACTTCCCCTCTCCCTCTTCCCTAACTCATTTACTAACTTCCCCAAAAAGAGGTCAAGATCTACTTGATATCTCTTATTTTCATCATTTTCCATATCATTTGCCTTGGTAAAGATCTGCTTTACTCAAGGAGGGTCCATACTTTCTCTACAAAGTTCTATCTCCCCTATAAAGCCTGAGATCTCTGAGACTTAACGCTTTCTTGTCATTTTCATATTGACTCCTGACATTATTATGTAAATCCCTATCTATTTCCCTTCCCCCTACTAAACTATGGTAATAATTCCCCTATGTAAATATCCCTTCCCTCTGGTTGAAATATAACCATAAATATCCCCATGGGAATTTCTAAGTTCACCTGGATCTTAGTAAGAACCCTCATCTTTGCATAAGTATCCCCTCCAAGGTGTTTGGACTCCTTCCAAAACACAAAAACCCCCTTCAAATGCATTAAAAAACCCCCGTACATTTCATTTTTGGGATTTATTGATGTCTGATTAGTAAATAACCAAAGCACCAAGCCATATTACAACATTTTCTGAATTCCAAAACCCACCCGCAGTTGAAAAAGTTAAATTTTATTGCGTGCGCTGTTTCACTGAAGCCCGTGCTTCTTCTCCGCCCGTCCACCGTTGGATCGTCCCTCCCAGATCTAACGCCCTCATACTTATCGGGCGCTCTCTTCTGAGTGTTATTTAGCACCCGATGTCTGACGGTTTTACCGACATACACCGATACAGCTGGCGGCATCCCATTGCATCGGGCCACCCCTAACAAATACCACCTCCATACCAAAGGTGGTCCGATGCGAGCCAAAACTGCCCTCTCCTTGCGTTACGTGGGCACCGCGTCACCCTACCACATCGCCTCCACCTCACCCCTCACCTGCCTTCACCCTGCCACTGTGTCCTTGCCACGTCACCCTACCGTACTGCCATGTCATCATGCTGACATCACATCTGTATAGAGGGGTCCCACTGCTGATGTCATCTACCGTAACGCTGACGTCGGCAGCTCAAAAAATGCGCAAGCGCAAAAATCTAGCTTCGGAGCCCTGGATTGAATTTCTGAGGCAGTTTTCGATGCGCGATTAGCGCCTAAATGGGCCAAAGTGGGGAATCTTTAGGGAATATTTTGATTCCTCAACCATTTTTGCACCAAAAAAGGCAGAAAAAGCCCGATTTTGCTAATTTGAGCATATCAGAATACATAGAGAGACCCGGTTCAGAGATTAAAGAATATCATAGCAAATATGAAGCCAAAATCCATGCTAAAGAGTATCAGTGTTGCGGCGAAGTGTATCAGTGGAGATCTTCTGAGGGCTCGAGGCAAATGATGCATTAAAAGAAAACCTTGAAAGTCAAGAAGCAGTTAAGGAAGCATTCAAAGCTCACCAGGACAAATGTCTGCACATTAAACTCACAGAAGATCAATGGACCAGAACTCAATCCACAATTATTATAGAACCACTGCACCAAGTCACAGAGGACACCACATCAACTCACTTTTGATCCAACTGCCTCTGGCACAACCCAAAGAAGACTTACTTGCATTTAATTCCAGCACAAGGTAGGTTTTAGAAATCCTTTTTCCCGCAGACCTGTTTAGGTCGGTTGTAATAAATACTTTTAGATATTTTGCCTATAGGTACCACCCTGAAAAATGTAATAGCAGTTGGTTGGTTGGTCTTTGCTGGTTTCGTTTTCTGCTCGAGCAGAGACTCGCATTATATATGTGATAATTTCTATAATCAAAGATTGCTTAAGAGTTCGGAGAATGAACTCCGCACTGTGTTGAATTGGCTGAAGAGTGATTGTGGAATTCCTGTGCTTCTACACGGTTCAATAAGTGTTCTTTAACTCTGTTTAGTTTTCCCTTTTATGTTTGTTTTATCATCTATGTTCCACCATCTAAAATTACAGAAAGGAAGAATAGTTTAGGGTTTGCTTGGCAGCACCCCATGCTCAATTTCTGTGATTTCTACATGTTTTCATCAGGAACGGCTATGAATATGCATACTTAAATGATCATTTTTACACTATTTCTTTCACATATGAATGTTAATTTAGGAATTCTTAACTGCTCCTATATAACCATTCATTCACTTCCCTTCTCTGTTAGCTGATGAAATATTCTTAACTCCCTTTCATCTCTGACTTTCATCCCATATTTTCAGCAATTGGTATTGTTTCATGTGTAGCTACCCTGCTCTATAATCCTCTTGTGGCCAAAACAACGCAACAACAAATCTTAATCCATGACTCCATGCCCAATGGTTTGAAACTTATCACACTATCCTCTACCTCTCTACATGAATTCAACTTCAATCCATTTGACCTCCATCCAAACTTAAAAAAAACCCACTAAACCCAATAGCTAGCCTAAAATCATCATCAACAAAGCTAAATCATTAAGAGAGAGCCCTCTCTGATTGCAGGTAGGCTAGAAGCTGCAATCCAAAGTTTGGTTTGTGGTTACCTTGGCCGTATCCCTTCAGGAGCTTAGGGACAACTTGAGTGATAACAGAAGACATATAACCAGAAGAAGAAGAATCAATGAACATGAGACACAGAAAATACCCAGGGGAAACCCTCAACTAAAAACCCCACTAGCTGTATTATCATACAAGGTTGAAATACATCAGAACTCTACAAAGCCTTAGCTCTCACAACTAGCCAACTCTTAGTACAATCCTCCTAAATGCTCACAGGAAAACTTAGCTTCTCACATTCCTTCTCCTCTTCCCTCCAAGATCCTATTTCCTTGCGCATTTTCTCCTAGGTGATCTTCCTGTTACTAAGTGGAACATTGATCTCACACCTTGTCAGAATTGTGCAATCCTCAAGGAACCTTAGTTTGACTTCATGCATGAGTTTGCTTTATAGGAAAGAACATGCAACTGATAGTACATTATCCTTGACATTTAGCTCAACTCAGTATTTCTCAGAATAGACATGCATGAGCTTCTAATGAGGTAATCTTCAGCGATCCGGAGTACACTCATTGAGTGCATGCATTCATCAACTAACTGATAATGCATAAAAGTTCCTCAAATAGTTTGGAACTAATTTAACTCGACTTAACTTAGTAAATTCAGTTAACTAATTACAACTCAAATATAACTCAATCTTATCTCCTTAATTTAAGACTTATCTCCTTAATTCAAGGGATAACTCCTACATGAATTCAAAAAGACTTCTAACTTGAATTTATCCAACTAATTAATCCATAATGAATTTATTAATTATTTTCGTGCAACTCGTGAGACCAAATTCAAATTTTATTTCACAATTTCGATTCAAGGACAAATTAAAATTGGAATATTTTTTATTCTATTTTTATTATTTCTTGTTGCTACTTTCAACACTGCGTCTCAACAAGAAAGGAACCCAACTCGATCCTGATCATGAACCTTTGGAATGTTATGCATGCAACACTTCTCTCAATTGTTCTTGCTCCAACAACTCTAGAAACAAAAAAAACATCCAACATGAATCAATATGATGCATCTGTCATCAGAGTCTTTGATTACTATTGCCTCTGTCAACTAATAACTTTGCACTTCTACTGACTCAACCTTTCTACACTATTGTCAATCCTCTTTAGTAATTTACTGCTCTAGCTTCTGTCACTTTGGTCTCTCACTGCATCAATCCCACTAATTCCTCTCGCTACTATGTACTTTGGGCACCCGTAGCAAGGCACGATCCATGAGATAAAACTTCCAATGGACCCTACCCAATTTCAGCCTTCATGGGACTATCACTCCACATCACCCCACATCACACCTGGACGTATGGCTACATGTGTTCCTCTACCCACTTCTCCAATTGTGGATCCTCCACAATTATCTGAGACTTTTTCTAGGACTGCATCTTGAGAGGTAATTTACTCTCCCTCTCAACCACTAAGTCTCTAACATTTTCCTTACTCCTCAAGGTTTTGCATGCATCTTGAACCTCAAGAGCATACAATTTCTTAACTCGTGAACCGATCTAATTCACATGTCTCGTGTTGATGTGTCTAAGGAAAACCTTTCCCTTACTGAAGACAACATCATAGACTTTTTCCTCTAACATCATGACCGATATCAAGTTCTACTTCAGTCTAAGCACATACTTCACACCTGTCAAGGTGATAGGAGGTACATGCTCCCTCTAAAAAGAAACTGTGTCCAATATTGAAACACTATACCTTCCATCCTCACCCATCTCGATTCACATATTGAGGTCTTTCCCCACTAGGGAACAGAATAAACTTTTATCATTGGTCATGTCGAATTAGGAACCATTATCAAGATACCAAACACAACCCATCATCGATGACACGATCGATGCAATGAGAGTAAAATCCATTTTGAACTAAGAGGCTAATGCCTCAACTTTAGATCCATCTGAGGATCCCTTCATGGAATTCCTCAATGGGAAATTAGTTCCATAATGTCCCATCTCAATTGAAGTATGATATGAATTCGATTTGCACCTACAACCCCGAACAACAAACTTTGAATCGTCTTCTCAGTATACTGTTCACAAATCCGATAAACTTGGCTTCGATACCATGTATAAATTTCTCTATAGATCAGCTAGCTTCGATACCACGTAGAAATTATGCAAATTCTCTATAAATCTACCTCTAAGATCATGTAGAAAATTTGACTGTAAATTAACCCGATACTGCAATAAACCAAAGCAAAATACTATAATCTACTTCTACTATCAATTTGTGGAAGCTTAAATATTGAACAAGATTGAGCTAAACAAATATAACCAAAAGAAGAAGAGTCAATGAACATGAAACACAAAAAATACTCAGGGGAAAACCTCAGCTAAGAACCCCACTATGTGTATAATCATACAAGGTGGAAATAGATCAAAATTATACAAAGCCTTTACTCTCACAACTAGCCAGCCCTTAGTAGAATCCTCCTTGATGCTCACAGGAAAACTTGTCATCTCACAAGCCTTCTCCTCTACCCTCCAAAATCCTATTTCATCGCACCATTTCTCCTGGGTGATCATCTTCTTACCAAGTGGATCATTGATCTCTCACAATGATCTGACACCTTGTGAGAACTGTGTAATCCTCAAGGAACTTTACCTTGAATGCATGCATGAGTTTCCTTTATATGAAAACACATGAAATTGATAGTACACTATCCTTGACATTTATCTCAACTCGATCTTTCTCATAATACACATGCATGAGTTTTTGATCAGGGAATCTTCAGTTATCTAGAGTACACTCGTTGAGTGCATGCATGCATCGACTGACTAATAACTCACAATTAGTTCCTCAAACAGTTTGGAACTAATTTAACTGGACTTAACTTAGTAAACTGAGTTAACCACTTACTATTCAAATATAACTCAATCTTATCTCCTTAATGTAAGACTTATCTCCTTAATTGGAGGGAAAACTCTTGCATCACTTCATAAAGACTTATAACTTTAATGTCTCCACCCAATTAATCCATAATGAATTAATTAATTATTTCCAAGCAATAGGTGAGACTAAATTTGAATTTTAATTCACAATTTTAATTGAAGGACAAATTAAAATTGGAATATTTTGGATTCTATTTTTATCATTTCTTGTTGCTATTTTCAAGAGATTTAGTTTGGGAAATAGCCTTCTATGAGATGAGATTCCACCTTTCTTTGATCCTCATTATTTCCCTTCGAATAATTTATTCTTCACCAAAAGTTGCAAATTTGGAATATGAGGATTCAATTTCTTGCACCTCTCGTCTTCCTCCAATAGTATTCTTGTCAATTCCTTAAATTTTGGCATTTTTTACTTTGCTGCAAGACATATAATAAAATCTCGTAGTCCTATGACATTACATTTAAAGTTATTGTCAAAATATCAATAACATGTAGTGATTCACCTATATCTTCGAAATTGTCTTTTAAATCTTTAATTCTGGAAATAAGGGCACTAACAGATTCATTCTCTTCCGTCTTAAGATACCATATCCCACTATTTAAAAAAATAACTAGATTTGTGTTCTAAGTTTCATACAACTGCTTGAATATGCTGCAGATCACGTTGAACATGTGATAATGTTTAATATAATGGAATACATTATCTTTAACAAACATCCTTAATATTACCTTTGCCTTATTCTCCCACTTCTTCGAGTCCTGAATCAATGTAGCAGTTGAGCATGCACCGGGTTTTTCCTCTTCCACATGGGATTCACTCAATGAACCTCTACCATATGATGTGTATTCATGGCATACTAAACAATACCCCTAACTTGAATACATATTGGAAAATACCTATAAAAATCCGATTATCCCCTACCAATATAACCTAATACACAATCCGAATTTAAAAAACCGCTACTTTCATTAAATATTATAGGAATCCAATTTTTCATTAACATTTTTTATACTTGTTTATATTTTTTCATTAGCTTTGAGCTCCACTTTTTATACCTCTCAATATAAAAACCATTTACCCCCTAATACATGCTCAATATATTATGTCATTTTGTCCTCAATATATATTCCCTAATATGAACCCATGTGGTATGGTATTTCTCCCGTAGTGAATCCCCCATGACTTATTCTCCCTTTGTGATGGTCGAAGTGCCATAACCTTCTAACCATGTTTGTAACTTGAATTTCCATTTGGCATAGTTTGTGCCATCCAATTTATTTGTTTCTTTCAGGTATGTCTCTGGAAGGGGTTCGCCATCTTCTCCCAATAACTCAAAATAAATCCAAATATGAATTTATAAATAGGCATTACTTTAAAAAATTATCAAATCCCTTTCTAGAAAGTTCAAATATGTGTTCTACTTTTAAAAAAATAATATAAAAATCATTTTTTAAGAAAATAGCCCCTTAAGATGGATGCTCAAAACAAAACTATTTTTAAGGCTATAGAAACCCCCCCTCCCTTTTTTTAAATAGGAGCCCCTTTCACATGTGCACACCAAACTAAAACAAGGTTTGTTGTTTGTATTAAGAAAACCTTTAAAAAAATATTTAAATATTTGGTTCCAACATTACCCTTTGATGACCCAAAATTCAATTCCAATTTCTTTTTTTTTTTTACATCAAAGTGCAAAGAGGGAGCGTTGGTCAAACAAACAAAAAATTGGGTTCACTGTTCTTCACCATCGGACAGATGCAATGGAACAAATCCTTTGGTGAGAGCTTTGATCTAGTAGAGTCATATGAAATGACACATTACATCACCTGAGAGATCCGATCCAAAAAATTCTATAGGAGTACGGTGGACTTCCTCTCAGATGAGGGAAGAAAAATCAAAACATGCATTGCATGGAATAAATTCCACAATTTTTCACCACAGGTTAACCCTTAGCATAGCTCAATCTCTAGTTCCCTCATGTTCATTTACTCCACTTGTCTCCACACTCATCCACCTTTATTTTACACTGAGTCAAGTTACCATAGACTATATATTACTCCACACTCAACGTTTACTCCACTTGTTACCAGAGATTGTGCATTATCCCCATTACCACATTGATTTGTAGTCACTACTCCACACTGCCCACATCGATCTACCTTTTACCATCCTTGAAATCGTATGCTGATATAATAGAGGCTCAAATGGTCATGGCCACCAAGAAAATGTGCAACAAAGGGAAGAAAAAGAAATATATTCGACCCTTGTCATGTGCTCTACCCACAAACAAGAGTGATACCATGAACAATGCAATAGGGATAGGTAGTGATCTCCAATTTTCCAGTCACGAACCTTGAATTCCTTTAACATTGTCGACAAATGCACCTTATATGATTCTTAGTGGATATCCACACACAACTGAGAGATACACGCTAGCGCTGATGACCACATAGTTGAAAATTCATCTCTCTAAGCACCCACACTATTATGCTTCTATCCTAGTGGTAGTCTTTCAATAGGACATATGTAGGTGTGGCACCACTGCCCAATTTATTTTCACAATACTCTCGAGTACCAGCTATGCCTAACATTGAACACTTAGACATTTTCTTCAATTTCGCTAAGAATTCATCATTCTTTAAACAACTGAAACATTCATCATCATCATTATCATATAGATATACATAGTGGATAAAATATTATTTTAAAGGGAGGGGAAATTCCCTAGATAGAGTCTCCTTAAATGATAACAAAAATATAAATTTAAAAAATATTTTTACAACATCAATCTTTGCAAGGAACCCGAGGCTCAACTTTACAAAACTTCCAAACTTCAACTAGACTTGTTGTTCAGGGTCACCCACCTAGGTAACCCTTTGTTCAGCCTTAACTTGCTTAGCTCATATAGTGTTTGGGCAAGAGCACCCGCCATTAGGTCGGCTACCACAACTCTTCACTAGGCAGAGCACCCACCTTTGTGTCTACCACACCTGTTCTGACCTACACCTGACCGCACATCCATTCAACACTTTGAACTGTCACTCACGTGTGCCATTGTTCAACACTTGGGCAACAGTGCCCGCAGGTCAACTCACCATGCAAGTGCACTCATTGTGGAAACTCATCCGCGACAGTGCACACACTATGTCACCGAACTCACCTATGGGTCCAAGAACTAGCCAGTTTTCCCAACCCACATTCCACCTAAATTGTCTGCCTATCTGACTCCTCCCACAAATTGTCTACCCGATTTTCTTATAGTTCACCTTACTCGACTTCACCAGGAAGCCTCACCCACCTTGGCTTCTCCATTCAGCTTGCCTACCATACTCGCAAGGTAGCCTTGCCCACTTGCGTTCGTATGAAAAACTTCTAGGTTACGGTTTTTTGTTCTCATCTAGGTGTTTCGGCCCACGACCCACCTACACCCTCACCTCCTCTTGTATGTTTATATTTCCTTGCTCACTCAAGCCATGTGTATGCTTGTTCTTCCTTGGATTGACTTATGCCTTTGCTCCTCCAACTCGTCCAGTATATATACGTTTCCTCCATGGAGTAAGGTGGGTCAACCTCCCCAAGAAGGCCATGTAAATCATCCACCAGAATACTAAATTTCACTTCACTTCACCCAACCCTTTGCTCCACACTTTAGCCCACTAACTCGTTCATTGTTTTCACACTTCTTCTAAACTCGTCGCACAGTCTGATACTTAGTTTTTCGACTCGTCTGATGGTTCACCACAACTCATAGTCATATGTTTTCCCAAGCATGTTTCACTAAATTCCTCATTTGTCACATATGATAACTCTTTTTCCTTAACTGGCGATATGCCACCCATCCATTACATGTCACAAACGCTCAGCTCATGGGTGTGACATACTCCACCACTCTAAACACTTTTCCTCCTTGACAACACCAACTGAGCAACCACCATTGCCAAGACTAAAAATCCATATATGTATATGTACGTGTACCTAGATGTGTCCACCTCTAACCTATCCCTTCCCATCGATATGCCAAACTCTGCAAGAAAATCATGTGTCAGTACCGCTCATGTTGGTGACTAGTTGGGTAGCTAATCCAACCATATTTCACCTCCATAAGAATGCATGGCCCTACATCATCATGAATCATCGCCTCACATTGTTGTCAATCATGTCCATCTTAGACTAGATGTCTGCTAAAAATGTTGGAGACTCACTGCCATGAGAAGCCAACAATGAGACTCATCCCCATGTTAGTCTAAGAAGAGGGCAAGGAAGCAGAGTTTGAAGGATCTCCCTCTTCCTCGCATATCAACTCAATCCACACACCAATATATTCCACCTTTAATATTTGTTGGTAAGCTTCCTCATTCTACTTCGGGTCGTTTAGTCTAGCATAATCATATTTCTCCATAGCCTCTAGTCTGCTTGATAGATCTAAGATACTATTAGAAAATTCTCTAATCACCTGTGACTTCTCCATAAGTTTTTCCTCTCTCCAAAGCAATCTCTTAGAGACTTCCCCATCTTTCTTGAATTACTCCATATTCATCGTTGTCAGCTTAAATTTGGCTGTTGTAGCCCCTATGGTCGGTATACTAATGGGTAATACCAATGGGTACTTCCTCACGCCCGTCATAAATGTACAACTTCTTCAAGTGTGGAACTATCATAACTTTGAATTGTTTCATAAATTTTATGCCCAATATAGCTTCATAGTCATATATATGCACAACTATGAAATCAACTTTCACATTCTATTCACCTATGCTCACATCAACCTTCTCAGCTACAACAATCACAGAATCAGGTGGAGAATTCACTACTTTCAACTATTCTTTAACTAGTATAAATTTAATCCGAATCTCCCATGTAATATCTTCACTCATGAATTTATGAGTTGCAACACTATCCACCATGGTGATAATAGTGCCTTTCCCAATCTTCACCTCAAAATATTCCAACTAGTTTCTTTTGGTATCTATTCGTAATATTACTTCCGTAGCCACCACAGCTCCCAAAATCTGCATAACTCCAACATAATTTTCTTCTTTCTTCTTCTTCACATCGAATTGTGCCATGGCTACCACTTTCAGCCTTGAAGGACATTTCTTCACCTTATGTGGTTCTTCACAAATCAAACACTTCATGGGCTTCTTCGTCTTCAAGTTGTCATATGGTCTTGAAGGCTCCTCCTTCATAGACTTCTCTTTTGGCTTATCAATCTCCTTCTTTTTTTCTTTAGTTCTTTCACCATAATGTTCTACCAAGTGATAAAATGCCTCAAAAGCTTCATCAAGTGTCTTGATATTTTTCCTCTTTACCTCATTGTGTGCACAATGTTTCAATCCTATAATTAAAGTTAATACCTTGTCCCTTTCTGCCATCTTAGGTAATTCCAAAACCACACTTGAGAACTCACGTTGATATGCTTGTAGGCTTCTTGGTTTCTTTATGTATTTTATCTTCATCTTTTCATCCCAAGTCTCTTCTTGTGGACTAAAATGATCTTACAAATATTTCTTCATGTCATCCCATGGAGTGATTTCCACAACATCACAACTGGAAATCTGCTCGACCTTTCTTTGCCAACATATCTTAGCATATTTCATTAGAAATTGAGGAGCTACCTTCAGTTTGGCCTCATCATCATGCATTCCCAAATGCTCCAAGTATTGCTCCATATCCCATAAGAAATTACCAAGAGTTTTCACACTTCTTGTTCAATCATAAGAATTGGGTTCTTTGATGTTCACAAGAGCAACTCCTCCGTTAGAACCTTGCTCAATTTCTTTCTTCAGAACCACTATCTCATTTTGAGCATCATTAAGATCCTTCTACAACTTCAATATTTATGCCAAACCTTGGTCCCTTGCAACCCGAATCTCTTTGACTTCTTTATCTGATTATGCATACAACCATTCACGTATACTCATATCGGATTTTGAGGTCTTCAAAATCTTCCTTCAACTTCGTATGCTTTACCCGCAACCTTGCTTCCATATCCCCATGTTCGCAATATTTAGACTTCGCCGAAGCTAAATGAGAAGCTAATTCCTCAATCCTATCGACAACTCGATCCATAAGAACTCGTTCAACATCCATGCTAGATTCCCCCATCACAACTTGAGGTTCTTCTATCTAACTTTCCATCAGCTTCCTTTGTGATCTAATGCAGACCATAAAATTCCTTATTGCTCAACTTGGCCCTTTTCTTGCCCCTGTCAAACTTTCCAAAAGTCTTATGGAAATTCTTGATACCACCTGCTTACTAATAGATACGTGCTTCATCCATAATTCTCGCCTCTCATACCACTTGTCACACCACTATCCTGGCAGTAGTGTTTCAACTCCACATAGGTAGGTGCAACACCACTACCAAATTTCTTTTCATAAATACTCTTGAGCATGAGCTATACCTAACATTAAACACTTAGAAATTTTCTTCAATTTCAATAAGAAATCATCATTCTTTACATAGCAGAAACATTCATCATCATCATCATTATCATATAAATATGCACAACTCATAGAATCTTCTTTTAAAGGGAGGGGAAATTCCCTGGTTATTGTGTGCCCAAATGATAACGAAAATATAAATTTACAAACATTTTTATAATTCCAGTCTTTGCAAGGAACCCTAGGTTGACCTTTACAAATCTGCCAAACTTCAACTCGGCCTATTGTTCAGGGTCACCCACCTAGTTCACCCTTAATATAATCTTGCCCTGCTTGCCCACGCTTGGGTTGCCCACCATAGCTCCTCACCATGTCGGGTGCCCACCTCCAACTTGCACCTCATTGCACACCCATTGAACACTTCAAACCATCATTCACCCATGTCATTGTTTCAACACTTGGGCAAGAGTACCCAAGGGTCAACTCGTCATGCAAGCGCGCCCATTATGGCAACTCATCCCAAGCAGCGCACACATCATGTCACCCAACACACCTACACATCTGAGTGCCCACTTAGTCTGCCCAAACTGTATTCCACCCAAACTATCCACATGTCTGACTCCTTTCACAACATTTCTACATGGTTTGCTTGCAACTTGCCTCACCCGAATTCACCAGGGAGCTTCACCCACCTCATCTTATTCATCCATCTTTCCTATCCGACTCGCTAGAGAGCCTCACCCACCTAAATTTTGTTTGCCAAAGTTTCGTGTTTCGGTTTTCTTTTCTTGGCTAGGTGTTTTGGCCGTTGGTTTGCCTACACCCTCACCTCCTCTTGTGTGTTTTTCCTTCCTTGCTCGCTAAAGTTATGTGTATGCTAGTTCTTGCTTATGTTGACTTACACCTTTGCTCGTCTAACTCACCCACTCTATATATGTGTCCTCCAAGGAGGTGGGTCAACCTCCCAAGGCCGTTCATGTAAATCATCCACCAAAATACCAAAGGTCGTGTCGGCTCACCCAACCCTTTGTTCCAGATGTTAGCCCACTGTCTCGTTCAATTTTTCAACACTTCTTATAAACTTGTCACATGTTCACATACTTAGTGATTTTCTAATTTTTGGTTTTTTGACTCTCCCCTGGCTCATCGCAACTGATCATCGCATGTTTTCTGAGGTGTGTCAACCAAATGGCCCACTCGTCGCACATGCTAGCTCATCACCTTTAACTGACGATATGCCACCCCTCCATCACACATCGGAAACACTAAACTCGTGGGTATGACACACACCAATGTTTGGTTTTGTCCACCACCTCACATGCTCTCATGCCAACTAGAAAAATAGGAAGAAAAAACAAATGAGTTAAACTAGAAGTCCCTAGGTAAGGAGACCCTCACGCTGCCCACAAGGCTCAATTAATTCACTAAATTCACAAATCAATATATACACATCTTACACAATGGCCTTTAGTTAGAGAGATGAAACAAACTGCTAGAGAATAGGAAGTAATTCCTAATTACAATCAAAATCATAACTATTACCATTTCTCCATTATTTTTTAACTCTATCTAGTTTCCTTGTTTTTCAAATATTCATCTAAGTAGTTACAAATTTTCATGGAAATTAAACAATATTAAACTTTTGAATTTAGGCTTTTTGATCCATATTATGAAAAGTAATAAAACCTTTCATAAAATTCACATCATGAGAGTTTTGTCAATGTGTTTCAAACCCTCAAGTGTCGCTCATCTCAAGAGAAGATGAAGAACAAGATCTTCGCATCGAGTTATCAAGAGAAAAAAATTTAGTTGCTATAATATAATGGTTAGATTTGACTAAATAAATAATATTTTAATATAAAGAAATAATTGTTAATATTGAATTAAGGAAAATAATTAATCAAATTGAAAATTTTAATGAATCAATATCTAAAAATAAACATAATATTTAGGTCAAACATAAACAATCAAAACAATAAAACAATTAATAAAATCAATATATTAATATAATATAATAAAAATAATATTTGGGTCAAACTTAAATAATCAAAACAATTAATTCTAAAAACTTATAAATAAATAAAAAATATTTGGGTCAAACTTAAATAGTCACAACAATTAATTCTAAAAACTTAAAAATAAATAAAAATATTTGGGCCAAACTTTCAATGTTTTCAAAAATATGTTTATATAATTATTACCCCAAAATAATTAAGTAATTTGAATATTATAAATTCACAATTTTTCATACAATTTGAGATTATATGGGGGTAGGTCTCACAAACATGTAAACGTAAACTTAAACGTAAATGTAAATATAAATATAAACATTTAACATTTTTAATCTAATGTGGGCCCTATTTGGAAGCCAACATAGGTTCATCTTTACTCTCGATCTACCAAGCCCCAAGAGGGATCAAATTGTTTTTCACTCTATGCTAGTTGGTATATCAAGATAAATTTTTTTCACTCTACGCTAGTTTGTATATCAAGATATTTCATCCCTCTAGGCACTTAGTAGATTGAGAGTAAAGATTGATATATGCTCATTTAATTTCCCATTTAGTTAGTTTACATTCACATTAACACCATGGGTCAATTCCATTGGTTCTCAATACCATGGGCCAATAGGATGTGCCATCTTTATTTTCATTAATATTAATATTAGGGTTAATAATGATTTTTTTGCATGGTATTAATGATAATTTGGCCAATAGGTTTCACCTAAATAAAACCTATTTTTTTAGTGTTTGTAAATTTAAAGTGAATTAGTGAGTAAATATAAAATATATATATATATATATATATATATATATATTTCTTTACCATTTCTTTGCCAACACATCTTAGCATCTTTCATCAGAAATTGAGGAGCTACCTTCACTTTGGCCTCATCATTAGGCATCCCCAAAAGCTCCAAGTATTGCTCCATATCCCATAAGAAATTACCAAGAGTTTTCACACTTCTTGTTCAATCATAAGAATTGGGTTCTTTGACATTCACATGAGAAACTCCTCCATTACAACCTTGCTCAATAGCTTTCTTCAGAACTGCTATGTCATTTCGAGCATCATGAAGATCCTTCTACAACTTCAAGATTTCTGCCAAACCTTGGTCTCTTGCAGCCCCAATCTATTTGACTTGTTTATCTAATTGTGCATCCAACCATTCATGTATACTCATATCGGATTTTGAGGTCTTCAAAATCTTCCTTCAACTTCGTGTGCTCTACCTGTAACCTTTCTTCCATATCCCCATGTTTGAAATATTTAGACTTCACTGAAGCTAAATGAGAAGCTAATTCCTCAATCTTATCCACAACGCGATCCATACGAACTCATTCAACATCCATGCTAGATTCCCCCATCACAAGTTGAGGTTCTTCTGCCTGACTTGCCATTAGCTTCCTTTGTGATCTAATGTAGACCATACACTTCCTTATTGCTCAACTTAGCCCTTTTCTTGCCTCTGTAAAACTTTCCAAAAGTCCTATGGAAAGTCTTGATACCACCTGCTTACCAATAGATACATGCTTCCCCTATAATTCTCACCTCTCATACTACTTGTCATACCACTATCCTGGCAGTAGTGTTTCAACTGCACATAGGTAGGTGCAACACCACTACCCAATTTCTTTTCACCAATACTCTCGAGCACGGGCTATGCCTAGCATTAAACACATACATATTTTCTTCAATTTCTCTAAGAAATCACCATTCTTTACATAGCGGAAACATTCATCATCATCATGATCATATAAATATGCACAACTCATAAAATCTTATTTTAAAGGGAGGGGAAACTCCCTTGGTATAGTGTGCCCAGATGATAATGATAATATAAATTTACAAATATTTTTACAATTTCAGTCTTTGCAAGGAAGCCCGGGTTCACCTTTACAAAATTGCCAAACTTCAACTCATCCTATCGTTTAGGGTTGCCGACCTAGTTCACCCCTAATTCAGTGCCCACCGAGTTCGCCCTTAATTCAGCCTTGCCTTGCTTAGTGCATGTAGTGTTTGGGAAGGAGTGCCCATGATTGGTTTACCAACCGTAGCTCTTCACTACGTGGTGTGCCCACCTCCAACTTGCACATCTTTGCCCACCCGTTCAACACTTTGAATCATCGTTTACCCATGTCATTGTTTCAACACTTGGGCAAGAGCGCATGTGGGCCAACTCGTTGTGCAGGTGTACCCATTATGGCAACTCATCTTGGGTAGCGCACACATCATCTCACACAACACACCTACACGTCTAAGCACCCACCTAGTCTGCCCAAACTATATTCCACCCAAACTTTCCACATGTCTAACTCCTTTCATAACTTATCTACATGGTTTTCCTGCAACTTGCCTCACTCAAATTCACGAGGGAGCTTCACCCACCTCATCTTCTTCATTCAACTTTCCTACTCAACTCGCTAGAGAGCCTCACCCACCTAAAGTTCACTCGCCAAAGTTCTGTGTTTCGGTTTTCTTTTCTTGGCTAGGTGTTCTCGCCCTCGGTCCACCTACACCCTCACCTCTTGTTGTGTGTTTTTCCTTCCTTTCTCACTAATGTTATGTGTATGGTGGTTCTTTCTTATGTTGACTTACACCTTTGCTCATCCAACTCATCCACTATATATATGTGCCCTCCAAGGAGGTGGGTCAGCCTCCCGAGGCCGTCCATGTAAATCGTCCACCAAAATACCAAAGGTCATGTTGGCTCACCCAACCCTTTGTTCCACAAGTTTGCCCACCAACTCATTCAATTTTTCGACACTTCTTATAAACTTGTCACATTCACATTCTCCATTATGAAGCCAGCTCAAAAAAAGATAGAAAAGATAGGTCAACGCCTTAGAATTCAGCCTCTTGGAGGGGACAACCTCCTATACCTTACATAAACGAACAATTCTGTGATGATTCAAATGAAAGAACCGCCTTTCTATATATAGGAGTCTAAGGAGTCATAATATAACCCAGCCGACCTAACAATAATAATATAAAGTGACAAAAATAACAATAGAGGGATTCTATGGGGCATAATAATAACAATATCGGGAAAATAGGGGCACAACAGTATTAATAAGGGATACAACTACAATAACAATGGGGTAATCACTAGTATTATAGGCACCCAACATGCCCCTCTCCTTAAAAAAAGTGTTGTCCTCACTTGAGTAGTTATAGATGCTTCTGTATAAAATTATCATCCTCCCATGTGGAATATTTAGCAGATAAGTTCTTCCACTTGAGAAGATATTCCGAAATTGATCGATTTCGTAGCTGTCGAGTTCTTGTTTTTGTGATTGCTTCCGGTTCTAATATAATTTTTCCTTCCTCGTCAAGTTTTGGCAATATTGTTTGAACTGGGAGCTTGTTGCCTATAACCTTCTTTAAACATGAAACATGGAAAACTGGGTGCAATCAAGAAGCTGCAGGAAGCTCCAATTTGGATGCCATAGTACCAATCTTTTGCAACACCTTGTACGGACCATAATACTTTGGTGATAATTTATTATCCTTCTTAGCTTGCTTGAGGGACATTTGCTTATATGGTTGTAGTCGTAGGAATACCTAATCACCTACACCAAAACTTCTTTCACTCTGATGTTGATCTGCCTGTTGTTTCATTCTATTTTTTGCCAACACGAGGTTATGCTTTAAGAGTTGGAGGACTTGTTGTTGATTTTCGATGTGATGTTCCATTGCTTGAACCTTAGAATTTTCTCTTAAATATGATGTGATGGATGGTGGCTGATATCCATAAAGTGGCATAAATGGGGTCATTTTTGTTACTGTATGGAAGGAAGTGTTATACCACCATTCAGCCAGAGGCAACCATTTGACCCATTGTGTCGGTTTATTAGAGACAAAGAAACGAAGATATCCTTCCAAACATTTGTTTACTATCTCAGTTTGCCCATCAGATTGAGGATGATAAGATGAGCTATGAGCTAACTGAGTACCAAGACAAGAAAATAATTTTGTCCAAAGATTTCCAGTGAAAATGGGATCTCTGTCACTTACAATAATCTTTGGGTTTCCATGTAGCTTTTGAATTGTTTCTATAAATGCAGTAGAAACTGTATTGGCTTTAAATGGATGTGATAATGCAAAAAAGTGTGCATACTTGGTAAGTCTGTCAACTACCACCATGATGACACTCTTTCCCTCAGACTTGGGTAAACCTGTGATAAAATCCATTGAAACCTCCTCCCAACGTTGGCTTGGAATGGATAAAGGTTGTAATAGACCCGGTGTCTTAATTGTTTCAACTTTATTTTGTTGGAAAACCAAACATTCCGCCACAAACTTTTGAATATCTGATTTAAGGGCATCGAAAAAAAACTTCCTTCTTAACCCTGGGGTAAGTTTTTAAAAATCCTGAGTACCCTCCTAAGGGAGAAGTGTGCAATTCCATAGGAATCTTTTGTTTTAGCTGGGAATTCTTACAGAGGTATAAGTGATCTTTGTACCATAATGAATCATTTTTCCAACTAAATATGTATCCGACATACTAGAATCTTGTTGTAACTTTCGAATAAGTGCCCACACTTCTTTGTCATTCTTCCATTCCTCCCTTGCTTCATTATCCAATCTGGTTGGATAATAGAAATGGCACACAACAATGCTTCCACATCCTCATCCTTTCTTGAGAGTGCATCTACCACCACATTTTTCTTCCCATTTTTGTAGATTATTTCAAAGTCATAACCCAACCTTTGTGACCCACTTTTGTTGCTCTTCAGAGGATAATCTTTGTCTAAAAAGTATTTAAGGCTATCATGATCCGTTTTTACCTTGAAGTGTCTTCCCATTAGGTAGGGTTGCCATTTCTTAAGTGCATGGAGTATTTCCAACATTTCCTTCTCTTAAATAGCTTTGTGTAAAAACTTTCCCTTGATTGGATGACTTTCAAAAGCAATGGGTCTTTCATGTTGCATTAAAACAACACCAATTCCATTTCTTGAAGCATCACATTCCACAATAAAGGTTTTTGTCAAGTCCGGTGTAGCTAAGACCGTTGCTTGGCACATTGCCTCTTTAAGATGTTCGAAGGCCTTTGTTTCTTCTGGAGTCCATGAAAATGCATCTTTCTTCAATAATGTTGTTAGAGGTGTTGCTATTCTCGGATATGGTGGTGTAAGAGAGGTTGAGTTGAAGGGATCCTTGCAATTTTTCTCCCCATGATCTGGATAGCAGCATGCCATACTTTGTGGGGATGTCAGCAACTACTACGTCCATTAAGATCGTTTTGTTTGGGAATTGGACTAGGGATACGCAAAGATCTTTGATTAAGCCTAGGCATTTGACCTAACTTGAATTGAACGAATACAGATGTTTATAGGGTCGGGTGACATCAAGGTTTAACTTTTCCATCACGGCTTTGGGCATGAGGTTGTGTGAGGCGCCTGAATCAAACATAGCATTGTGCAGTATCATATCGTGTATGTGCAGGCTGATATAGAAAGACGGGACAGATCCGAATGTTGTTTTTCCGTCCACCTCTAGCCCAAACAGTAGGTCAGGGTTGTCGTCTAGAATATTTACATCATCCCTACTTTCAGGAAATTGGAGCGATTTTTGAATTTGTTGTCTATACACAGTATGCTTAGCCAGTTCTAAGAGGGGGATGGAGATTTTAAGCTTCCCGATTTCGATTTCTAGGCTGAATGGCTTTTCTGCTGGGTTCCGGGTATTGACATTGGTGAGTTTTTCTTTCTCCGACGTATTCTCTGTATTTCCCTTTGCAACGTCCGTATCACTATGTATGACTGTCCGCGGTATCTTCGTTCTAGGAATATTTTCAGGAATGCTCTCCAGGTCTTTTTCTGGGCGGGAAGAGTGTAGCGGTTGTTCCATAGAACCATGTGTTTATGTTACATCTTCCACAATAGCTTGTTACGAATTTGGGACATGGTTGTCAATTGTATGACTGCTGGTGCTTTTCCCTTTAGCCTTGTTGGGCTGTTTGCCCTCCTTTGCCTTGCTGTGCGGAGACACATCGACAGTCCGTGTTCTTAGTTTGTATTTCTTATGTACCTCATATATGGCAGTGTCATACCCTTGTTTAAAGTCAAAGGACTCTCCCGATTTAGTGTGGAATTGTTCTATATTAAGGTATGGGGGGTTTTCTTCCGTGAAGGAGGATTGCTATCCATTTTCTGAATCAACTAGGTTCATTAGCGTCCCGTCTGTGGGATCAGCAGATGTAGATGCCTCGGCAAAGTTCTCTTGGAAAGGAGGTCTGATGTCGTGATCTTGATTGGCCCTACCTATGTTCAAATTTTGGGTTTTTCTAAATTTTGGGTTCCTCGCGGTGTTGGGCTGTTGATTTTCCCATGAATTTTTTCTCTCCACATTGTCTAATCTATCTCCCATTCTGTTCATGGAACTAATGACTGCATCAAGTTTCTACTCGTAAGAGGAGGTTTCTTCTTTGAAAGTGGTTTTTCTCTCGGATCTGGTTCTGTTTCTTTTGGCGATTAGGTTTTCTTCTACGCTTACTGCGGCATATTGTATTTCTGCGAGGCTTTGAGGGGCTCTTTCCCTTAATTGATACGCCATCTTGGCATCAAAGCCATCCGGAAATTTGTATAAAGCAAGGTCAGGTGGAGGTCTTAAATTCGGTGGTATCGCGTTGTAAACATTGTTAAATCTGGCACAGTAATCCAGGACAGCTTCCCTAGGTCCTCTCTTGATGGATTCATATTCGGATAGTATGTGCAGGGGGTCCTTCCTTTTCTCCCATCTTTTAATGAAGGTTTGGTATAAGGCTTCCAGATTTAGTATTGAATTAGGTGGAAGTTCACTAAACCAAGTTCTAACATGACCGGTTAGACTTTGAACAAAGATCTTCATTCTTACGCTATCATCGTCTATCTCATAACTCTCGAAATAATCCTGCATTTTCTTTGTGTGTTTTATGGCGGTGCAACAGGTTGTGCCATCAAAGTAAGTGATGTTCGATTGATATTCCTGAGGCATTGCCCCGGGATTAGCAGGTAATTGTAATGGTGCATATCTGGCCATGATGACGGGGATGAGCAGAACACCTAAAGCGAGGGGGACTATAGGAATAACCGGGGAAGAGGGAGTAACCGATGGGGTATGGATATGGGGTTGAGGTGTGGAAGAGCTACTTGGAGACGAGGGCGATGAGCCAGAGGAATTTGGGGTAGATCGGACTAGAACTTTGACAGGGGTTGGTACAACAATTGGCTGAACTGGTTCAGGACTAACAGGGGTCTGGCAATCTTTTTTTTTTTGTTCCCTGACGATCTTCAGAATTAGATTAGGATTTCCAACGGCGGGCGGGTTGTTTGGATCAGGATTTGATCGTGTATTACGTGTCAGTCTCTTAGGAGACAACTTCTAATATATCTTTGAAATATTTCTCAAAATATGCAACCACACAGGTCGATTGATCAAAATTCGGTTTCTTCCTCTGTAAGGATGCAGAGTGGTTGCATTGATTTATCTAAGGAGGTCCCCAGCGGAGTCGCCATTATGTTATCACTAAGGTTGTCCCTAGGCTCCTAATAGGGATACGGCCGAGGTAACCACAAACCAATCTTCTGATTGCAGGTTCTAGCCCACCTGCAATCGGAGAGGGCTCTCTCCTTTGGATTCAACCTTAGTTGATGATTTTAGGCTAGCTTTCTGACTTCAAGGGAATGTTGACTGTGATTGGAAGGAAGGTAGGATTCTTGAATAAAGAGGCACAGTAAGGTGTTATATGTTTCGAACCGTTGGGCATGGAGTCACAGATTGAGGCATGTGAGCGTTTTCTTAGTCACAAGGGGATACGGAGCGGGATAGCCACACAGGATACAATACTCGATCTGCTGAAAGTACGGGATGAACATCAGGGATGAGAGGCAAAAGAGAATAATTTCATCATGCTGACAAAGAGGAGAAGTGGATGAGTGGGATCCCGGAGCAGTTAAGAATTCCTAAGACATGCACTCATATTTGGAAGACACAGGGTAAACCAGATCATTTAAGAATACAAGCTCATAACTGTTTCTGAGGAAAACATTGAAAAATGCAAAAATTGAACTTAAGGTGTAATGAAACAAATCTTAAGCTATTCTTTTTTCCTGCAATTTAGAAAGGCGGAAAGGTGATAAAAACATAAAATAAACAGGGAAGAAGAACACTTATTAGGAATATCAAAGACACAGGAAATTCCGTGATCATTCCTTGCCAAGAGAAGACATCAAAGTATGTTTCGGCAATCCCATGCTTTCACAATCTTTGATTATGGAAAAATATGACAGTTACAGTGCCGAGTCCTTGCTCAGAAAAAATGCTGGAAAGGAGAGATGACCAAAAACTAACCCAACCAACCCAACCCCTCACAAATATCGCTTAGGGGTGGTATTTGTAAAACAAAATATCGGAAAGACATCATTACAACGTGACCTTGACAAGGTCCGCTTAAGAACTCTTCAAAAAATACTAAAGGTGCTGCTAGAATTAAATGCAAGTAAATATTTTTGGCTGCGCTGGGGGCAGCTGGATCGGAACAGGTGACGAGGTGGCCCTTGGGGACCAGATGCGGTGCTGCTAGAGTGAATGTGCTTTGGGGCTGCAGTTTGGCTTTGATGCGAATTGAATGTGCAATTATTATGATTTGAGAGCTTCAAGTGGTTTCGCTCTGCTTCTGTGAATCTGCTGGAAGATATTCAATTTTCTCTTGATTTGGGCCGCTTCTCAAGATATTCTCTAATACACTTTGCCGCTACATTGATGGTTTCCGTCGTCGACTGATACTCTTTGACACGCTTGATGCCTGCTAATTTGATCTGATACACTTTAAACCCTGTGATTGATCTGCTGTTGTCTTCAAACCAGATCCTTTGGCACAATTTGGCGATTTTCTAGCTCTTTCGGTGCGCAGTGGGCTCGGGAATCAGAAGATTCCCTGAGATTCCTCGAAATGGCCTATTTCCTGTAGCAAGCGCGAAACTGCCTCCATTTCTTGATCTGGAGCTCCGAAGCGCGATTTTTCTCCCTGCGCGAAGCTTTTTTTGGCTTTTCTGGCTACTGACGTAAGCATGGCGTCGGTTGTACAGTGGATGACATCAGCTGTGGGTCCCTGGTACAACGCGACGTGGTGAGATACTGGATGTACTGCGGTGAAGAGACTCCGATGCGATATCGCGATATCGCGTCGACGGGGAAGGAGGGGGATCATTGGGTTGGACATTCAGCGCTTGCGACTGCCGATATGCGATATCGCGATATCGCATCGGCGGAGACAGAGAGGTGAATGGATTGGACACTCGGTGTTTGTGATCGCCGATCGCCAATTTCGCGATATCGCATCGGCGCGGGACGGATGGGAAATGTTTTGCATGAATGTGAGAGTGCGAGGTTGCGACGCGAAAACGGTTTTGAGGAGAAAAGGTAAGTAAGTGGGTGTGAAGGTCATATGAGGTTTTGGAAGGGGTCCGATTACCTCGGGGGAATTTTATACTTTGGAAGGAGTCCATCGTATTTGGGAGGTGGTTTTGGAGGTCGGGGTTCTTGCTTAGTTTCTGATAAACTAAACAATTCCCGGGAGTTTTTATGGTTATTTTTCAACCAGGGGGAGGGATATTACATAGGGGAATTTTACTTAATATTAATAAGGGGACGGGAAGAATAGGAAGCTAAATAATAATGTTGGTGGTTAATATGGAGATGGTAAGAAAGCGCTAAGTTCGGGAGAACTTAGGCTGTTATAAGGGGGTAGAACCATACTTCAGGAGAAGATATGGAACAACTTTGAGTAAATCAGATCTTTACTCAAGCCAATGTTTATGGAGATGATGAACTTAAGAGGTGTCAAGCAGATCTTGACCTCTTTTGGGGATGTTAGCTAATGATTGGAGAAAACAGAGAAGGGGAGTCAGTTATACCTCTTTTGAGCCTTTTTTCTTACAAATCTTTGATGATTATGTTCTGCATGATATGGTACCTGAAAACTTGGAACTGGTCAGCAATTCAACAGCCTCAGAGCTACCTACCCAGCCTACTTGCCTAGCATTTTTTATTCTTTTGTTTGGGGGTGCACTTAGACTTGCAAACCCATCATACATTTTTCTTTTGATGCTTTCCTATCTAGATACTACCCTTATTTCTTCTGGAGCCCAGATTAAGCTATTGGGCTCTTCTGTTTGTCTACCTATCTAAGAATCTGCCAAGATTAAACTGTTTGGACAGATTTTCAATCTCTATATTCTAAAACATGAAATTTAAACCTAGGGAGACCAAGATTAAATTGTTTGGACCTCCCTTTAACTAAAGTAGCGATACCGGGATAACTTTACAAAATTTGAAGGCAATTGAATGAACGTGAAGTAGACTTCTTCGTTTGGAAACTGTTTGAGCAAATATGGAGCATTGCAGCAAGCACAGTATGACATATTTGGCCTGTGAAATGCCAATCATGAAAAATGCATACCTGCTACAGCAGGAGCTAACAACTAACACTAGAGGGGGCTTTTCCAAAAATAATTTCATGAAGAGGAATCATGGAATAATGGAAAATTTCATATAAACGTAATCCTTAACCACTTTCCCATAGCATTGTGGCATAATTCTAAATGGGGAGCTATTTATTAGCCCAATAATTCTATTTCATGAGGGGAATGATACTAAAGCAATAACAATATCCATAATGAAAGAAGACATACAAAACATTTATTTGTATTGGGGAGGAGATAAAAATGATAATTTCAAATATTGAGTGATGTTTTGAGATAGCATATTGACCTAATTAAGATTCTTTAAGTCATGCCAAATACTATGGATTATGGGAATCCAGTGATTTCAATGTTCATGATATTTTTCTCCATACAAGGAGGATAACAATTTGATGATTATTCTTTAGGGTTTCTTAAAAATGACAATAGGATATTATTTAGAAGATTTTAGTTTAAAACCTTCTTCGTCTTCTTGAAACCAATCCTCAATGATTTTGTCATAATTCTCCCCACATGGTTTGAAAATAGTGTTTTGCTAATTATTGAGGAATTCAATGCAAAGAGGATTTTAGGAGGACTAAGCTTATAAATGGCCAAAAGGAATTTTGGTTTCTGAAAGGTTATAACATTCATGTTATGATCTTACATATTTAATTTTGGGATATCCACATGTGCTAAAATCCAAGAAATCA
>APFE030665934.1:0-15544 GCA_000404065.3 Pinus taeda
TAAAAAGAGGTTTTATTTATTTACCATGTGTCTAGTTTATTTATATTTTTATTTATTTACCATACCTCCACTTTACTTATATTTTTATTTGTTTACACCCTTACCCTTGCATGTATATAAGGTGACTTATGGAGTAAATATAAAAAATGCTTTATTTATTTACCATACCTCTCATTTGTTTATCTTTTTTTATTAATTATGCTTTATTTATTTACCATACCTCTCATTTATTTATATTTTTATTAATTTACCATACCTTTTTTTATAAATATGGTATTTGGGCCTTTGGCCCGTAGGATTCACTTAAATAAAACCTATTCTTGAAAATGGGCGAATGGAAGGTTGTAACTCCTAATTTCAAGGGCTAAATTTACCTTTTTTACCCTCTCCCTTAAAATAAGGTGGGCTATTTGAGGTGACTTGTAAAAATGTACTATGATACAAAATATTTGCCCACTAAAAATTTAAAACCCCTTAATTTCGCCAAAGGGCGAACATTCGCCCCTAAAATAACCCCTAGTCTCATGGAATGTATAAAAATCAATGGTAAGATCAAATAAAAGGCTCTGATGAAAAATGGCATGTGTTGAATGTCCAAATGTCTTGATGTTGCAACAAACTAAAAGAAATAGTGCGATAATAGAATATCTAACTAGAAGATTCTAGAGGAAATCAAATGTAATGGCCATTGATGCTAGAGTAGTATTTGGATGTCTAACTTTGGCATGGAATACAAAAACAACAATTGTGGATAACTTCTTTATTATAAAATATCCCCCTTTTCCTAAATCAATGTTATTGGATCTTCTAAAGGAGGAGTCATATCTAATGTCCATGGGCCACATTTCCTAACTTAAAATCTTGATTTTTTGTTGAGCCTTCGAAGTATCCTCCCCCTATTTTCTCATAAAAAATGGATTCTAAGGGTAATTTTAATCTCATCACTGACCTTGATTTGAAAATAAAAAATGAAGGTTCCATGTATCGTTTTTCAAGCTAGTTTATATCTTTTAGGCAATGAACCATGATTGCAAAAGCACATAAAGTAAGTTAAATTTTGCATATTGTTAATAGTTAAAATGGACAATAAGTAGCCCCAAAACACAACAAATTGATGACCAAGTTCACCCCTCTTGGGCTATGTCTCTCAGTCCAACTTCTAATGGTGGTCCTTTATATTATATGCTAAAATGTTCAAATACATCAACATACAATGCTCAACTTGCAAAAATAACACTGCAAATGCATCCAAAATGCCCAAAAACCCTTGTGTAGACTCTTCTTGGGCATAAAAAAGATGAAAAATGGCCAAGATAGGCCTGAGCCTTCTTCAAATTGTCTACAAAAACTCTCTACAAACTTCCCTGCTCAACAAAATCTGGCAACAAGCAAACTTTGCAATGTGTTGGTATGTCGCTCTATTAGAATCTTGGAGGTTACAGGTTCAACCCGCAATTAGTGGTGGAGGTTGTGGTTTTATCATTATATTATATATGTGTGTGTGTGTGTGTGTGTGTGTGTGTTGTGTGTTCTATATCTATATATATATATAATATATAATATATATATATATAATATATATATATATATATATATATATATATATATATATATATTATAGATATAATTATTAAAATATATATTATATATATATATATATATATATATATATATATATATATATTAGATAGATAGATAGATAGATAGATATATGAGTTGAATATCTCCCAAGCTCCATGCTCTTGGTTCCTTGATACCACATGGCCTTGGGCCATGGGAGCGAGTGATACACCATGCACCCCATCCCTTGGTCCTACTCCACCGGTGACATGCAGCAGCCAACGATCATCGTCGTGATCCTTTTGCACCTTCTGCTATAGCTTCATGTCCTTCACAAGCTGTCACATTGGTTCAATGTGACCAGTGGCTAGGTCGATCAGGCACACTTGTCGGTTTGGCCCTTCCCCCAACAATTCCAATAGTATAATTTGCATATAACCCATCGAACTTTGTTTAACAAGCCATACGGTTGGCCCAACATTTGAGTGGTAAGTTTGTTTGTCAGAGGTCATTGGTTCGAGTCTTGCAGAGGTTCAATCTGGTCCATAGAATTTTTTTTACAAGCCATAGAGGGACACATGACTCCCTCTGATTGGGCCACGTGGCACAATGGGATTGGCTCAATTTCAACCAATCAAAATCACCCATTTGTTGCCTCCTACACATACCATATGTGAGTTCCTGATTGATCCCACACTGCTTGGTCATCTCATGATGTCAGAAACATATCAGCGTATAGGTTACCGCATAGCATACATACATTGCACAATCAACCTTGCAAGTTGACTTTTTATAATTTGCCAAAATTTTCAGAACGCGATAACTTCCTCATATAGTGTTTTATTGAGGTGATTCAAGTGTCGTTGGAATCAGAACAACAATATCTACGATTTGCCTCTAGTTTTAGGAGATTTTGAGCACTTTCAGTTTTGAGCATATTTTTGATCCTCTGAATCATTCCTCACAACTAGAAGTTTCTGGACCACCAAAAGTATGTGTTTATTCAACAAGTAAGTGAGGGTACAACTCCCTCACTTTCTTGATCTCTATCCATGTTGCTTTACTTAGATTGGTACCTTTGAGCCCCATTCAAAGATACTCCACATTGCCTCTACATGAATTCCTTATCTTCCTACCAAGAATGAGTCTTCTTGCAACTCATTTAAATATTCAAGAGAAAAATATTCTATCGATGGAATCTAAATATTCTCTTCTTGATCATCAATCAAAGGAGGCTCATACAATCTCAAGTTTTCCAAATTCACAAGAGAATAAATTTGCATGTAAGGTGGTAAATCTAATCAGAAAGCATTGTTACAATATTTTGCAATATTTTGAAAGGACCATATTTGAATGGCTTGATATTTTTACCTTCATCTTGTAGTCTTTCCTTGTTGATGTACAACCAAAATTGATATCCCACTAGGAAATCATGATCAACCCGATGCTTATCATGTCTTGCTTTGTACTTGGCTTTGTTTTTCTCCAACTATTCATGTACCCTTTACAATAATTGAATTTGTTCAATGAAATTATTGGCTTTTTCCACATCACTATGACCATCTACTGCAATAACATTTCAAAGATGAAATCCAAAGGAGACTTTAACAAATATCCCAAAAAACCTTCAAATGGAGATACTTGTGTAGATGAATGCTTGGCACAATTGTAGGCATGATGGATGTAATGCAAATGATCATCAAAAAGTTTAGGATGCTTACCACAATATCCTCAAAGATGCATTATTGTTATTTCACTAATTTTTTTTAGCCGTTAGTTATTTGGATGAAATGTTGTGCTCTTCTTCAATTTTGTGGCCATGAGTTCCCATAAACATGACCAAAACTCCCTGATAAACCAAGAATATTGATCATAAATAGTCAAAGTAGGTAACCCAAAATGAACTTATACATTTTGGAAGAACATATTCGTGGTCTATTCAACTGTAACCCGTTTATTACATGGCATCAAGACACACATTTTTCTTAAATGATCCACTACAACATATAAATAATCATGACCTTTCCTAGACATTGGTAATCCCCCAACAAAATCCATATAAATACTTTCCCAAGGATAAGAAGGGATATGAAATGGAGTGTAAAAACCTAATCTCCTATTTCTTGGCTTGCTAGTAGTAGACATAGAAGATCTTTTTACATACCTTGATACAATTCCATTCATGCAAAGGCTAATAACAATACCTATAAATTTGAGCAATTGTTTTGCCTACACCAAAGTGACTGACAATAAGAGAAGCGTGAGCTTCCCTTATGACATTGACTCTTTCACCCCGTGGAACACATAACTTGCCAATATGATACAACAAATTATTATGAACATGATAATCTAACTCTTCAACATGAATGCCTTGACTCAAAGTTGCATAAACATCTTTAAAATATTCATCTTGAGCATACTATTCAATATAGCTTTCATGCATGATTGCGTTATGATTAAGAATAATAGATGCATTAACAATAGGCCTTAATAACATATATACAACTTTGTTGTATATACCTTTCTTATACCTTATTACCAAATGAAATTGTTGTAGGAATCCTATCCATCTAAAATATCTAGCTTGTTGTAGCTTAGTTTGCGTTTGTAAATATTGCAAATGTTGGTGGCCAATATGAATAATCATTTACCCATAAAATAATTCTTCCATTTCTTCATGCTTTGTGCCAAAGCATACAACTATTTATCATAAGTTGCATATTTAGTTACTGCATTGGTAAAGGTTTCAAAATGATAACATATTGGCTTACCATTTTGCATCAAAACTACTCTAGTAACACATTCGCTTGGATCAGTTTGAATTTCAAATGGTTGCTTAAGATTTGGAAGTGCTAGAACTGGTGTTGTACTAATTTTATCTTTCAAAGTGTCGAAGGATTTCTACTATTTTCCTTCCCACTAAAAGACCTCCTTCCCACTTGTCAAAGCATGTAATGGTGTTGCAATGAATGAGAGGTTAGAGATGAAGTTTCTACAATATTGGGCTGCTCCAAAAAAGCTCTCAACTTCTGTTACATTGTTGGGTTTAGGAAAATTCACAATAACATCAACTTTGGAGGGATCAATCTTCAATTCACCCCCTCCTAAAATATGACCCAAATAAACCAAAGAGGTTTTCCAAAACTCACATTTATACATCTTCAATACAAATTTTCTTCTTTTAAGAGATCTAGAATTTGCTTCACATGCTTGACATGCTCTTCATGAGTCTTACTGGAAATCTGAAAATCGTCTAAGTAAAATATGAAAAAATCATCAAGGAATGGTCGCAATACATCATTCATAACTCTCATGAATGTGGTGGGTGCATTACAAAACCCAACCGACATAACTAACCATTCAAATAAACCTCGTTTTGTCTTCAAAGCAATTTTTGAAATATCATCCTCAACAATCCTTACCTGATGATAACCGGTTCTCAAATCTAACTTAGTAAAATAAACAAATTCATTTAAATGATCTATCAAATCATCAATGAGAGGAAGAGGATAGTGATTCTTTACTGTGATTTTGTTCGAAGCTTAGAAATCCACACCCGTGTGCCATGTACCATCTTTATTTGGAACCAAAATAATAGGAGACCCACAAGGAGATGTACTAATTTGATGACCACTTTTTCTAGCATATCTTAAATTTGTTTCTTAATTTCTGCATTCTCCAAAACTAACATTATATAAATTCCTATAATTAGAAGTGGTGCATCTTGCTACAATTGAATCTCATGTTGGTTTCTTGTTTTTGGAGGTAACCCTTCAGGTTCTTGAAACATCTTGTCATAAGTGTTAACAACTTCAATAAATTCATGTTTAGGTTTAGAATCACATCATGTGAAAGCTTTAGATTCAACTGTATCTTTAGCTTTAACCATCAACAACACAAAATTGTTACTAGCATTTACAAGCCTTTTCATCTGGCCAACATTAATAAGTGATAAGTTCATCTTCTTGCTATGTGCTCTAACAATATACTCAACTTCATCTATGAAAAGATGATATTTATTCTCATGATGAAAGAATAAGTATTTTTGGTCATTAAAGTATGGACTCCCTAAAACAATCCCACAAATATGAAGTGGTACAACATCATGCTCTACCTCATCTATAAAATTAGCAGTGATGGCCAATTTGAGTTTACATTTTCTTATCACTTGTAATTTGGCATCATCACATACCCAACCCAAAGGCTAAGGTTTTTCATGAGGTATAGTTCCTAAATTATTTTTCTTGATAATTTCTTTAGAGATAAGATTGACTTAGGATCCACTATCAAATAATGTATCAACCTTTGTATGTTTTGTAATGATCGTGACATGGAAAAGATCACTTCTTTCTTTATCATTTTGGGATTCAATAGGCTTACTAGAAGAACTAGTCCTTGGATTATGTTGTAGCAACTACAACCACCCTCCAAAATTTTTCCTTGCACCCAATTTCAGAGCCTCCCTTGAGAGCTTCACTTAATGACTGCACTCACTCAGGTTCACTCCATGAGCTCGTGTGAGTCTTTGCACCCACCTTGCTTGATCATTTCACCCAAGTTTTTGCTTGTTGATGTCAAAGTCATGCTTGCGACCATGTTCTAGTTATACTCAAAGTCTTCGCTTCATGTGTACTTGTGTTATTTATGAAAACATCTATCACACTCACACACGAAGTCACATTCACTGTCGCACAAGTTTCATCACAGTCAACCAATGATCAATCACAAGTGTCGTGATTATCACTTACACCATCGATCATTCATGTTGAACATGTGTTTTTGGATGGTTTGAGTCATCTCATTATCAAGTCATTTAAGTGTGCATTTGCAAGATCACATATGCATCTTTCTCTCCTTCACACACTTAGTCACTTTGTTGAAGTTTTAATGACAGGATTCCCCTCTGACAGTCATACCATCACCTCGCCATCGTCTTGATCGACTATCACCCAGAACAACGCAGAAGCACCAAGCAAGCCATTTCAAGTTGCATTGTCCTCAAGAAAGTCAATCAACCTTCATGTTGGTCAACTAGACAGTTTGACCTGACAACCACTCCAGGACTGAATCCCCTCAAAAATTGCACAAAGGTTGCAGAACTTGGCTAATCAACTAATTGAGAAAATTGTGGAGAAAGGATGGACAAACACCCAATGCCTGTCCTTGTCTCCCTTAGAAAATTGGAAAGTTTTTCTAGTCATCCCTCTCGACAGTTGACCAGTTGCTCACCCAGAAAATTGTGCAATTTTTCGGACTCCATAACAGGGTGATCCCTTGAATTTTGGCAGGTCCAACACCATCAACATTTCTAGCACTAAAGGAGGGCTAGATGACAAGCTAAGTCCTCACATCTATTTTGAATCTTTGCATATCCATCATGACTAACTACATAGTTTCCATTCCGGAGTGTATGTCTTATGGAAATGACTTTGAAATCTCGGAAGAGATCTTGGATAACTTGTCACAGAAAACATATGATGGTGGAGGCTATGTAGCCTTGGTTAGGAATGTGGTTGGCGTTGTAGGCTCATGTGAAAAACATGGAATATTTGAAGAGTACATGAGCTGTGTGATGTTCATCTACATGCTTCGAGGGAACCCGATGCAATGGTGTGGCACGTTACCTGAAAAATCTATTCGTTTTCTTTCTCATCTAGTCGTAGAGATAGATCGTGCTTTCAATCACTTTAACCATAAAGCACTCGACAAAGAAATTATGGAATTACGAAAATCACCTGATGAATCCGTTGAACAATTTCACACTCTTTCGTAATCTTGCATGCTGATTTCTTGAAGATGAAATAGATTGGAAATTTCTCAATGGAAGATTTGAGTATATTATTCACATATCCAAAAATCCACCATTCTTGAAATCACTCAAACCACACCCAACACACTTCGGTGATGGAGCTGCGTAATCACAGATAGACACAGTTATTTTCACAAGTGACTTTCCACCTTCACCTCGTCAAACATCTCCACCACCGTAGAGTGATGTGGGAGAACATGCACACACATATGTTGAACTATCACATCCTCCCACCCCACTTGATCTTGATGTATGTGTAGATTTGGCTTGCAAGCCTGTTAGTTGTCACATGGATTCATTCCCTCAACCTTCGTCCCTATGTTTTGTTGATCCTCTAGATTTTATTATCTTGTGCTCTTCTGTTTCGGACTCCTCACCTACTGTGAACGAGGATCAAGTTGTTGATGGAGTTGGTACTATGTAGCTACCCTGTGCCATCATTCATGACGAGTGTGTATGAGAATCTAAAGAATAACACATGGTGAAGGATGAATCTGTTCCATCTGCGCCTTACCCACTCCATCATGACATCCCTTGTGATTTTCCCACTATTGATTTCCCTTGTGAAAACTCATTTTTAGATGTTTCTAGTTATGATCGTTCACAGGACATGTTGGATGTCTGTCTTTCATTACATTGTGGAGAGGACACATCTTCACCTAAAAATCCATCCAATCTATCATTTATCATTTCTGAAAACATAAAGGGTGAACATCCTTACTTCTCATCTACCCCTCTACACGATTCATCAAATCATGAGGATGTCGACGAACATCCTGGATTTTCTGATCTTGGTTGTCGTGATCTCTCTACTTCTTCATCTGATCACGATGCTAATTCAATCATTATTAATCAGTCTAAGCCGCTAGTCTACGATGATGTATCTGTCGATGAAGTCAAAATCCCACAGACTGTCGAGGTAGTTCAACCCGAGCTGATGGTTATCTCAGATCCTCACTATCATTAGGTTAGTTTCTCTTATGATTGGGAAATTGTTGAAACACGCGAGGCTCCTCATCACTCTCTTCTTTGCATTCATGATCAATCCAACACTCAAATTTCACTGCCTCCACTCGAACTACACAATCCCATCGCTAATGCATTGGAGGAATCTTACATGGCAAGCACACTTGCACAACGTAAGTGGTATACCTTTATCAAGTCTGCTTTCATGTCACAGTCAAGAGAATTGTTAAGATTAGGTATGTTCTATGCTAGAGCAATTTATTTAAATTTTCACAGTTAGCAATCACATCAGCATTACGATAATCTGTAGATAGAACATAAATACAAAATGCAGAAGACAAGCCAACACAAGAGGACACAAGATATGGCGCGAGCCAGGGACAAACCCCACAATGTGTGGGGAAACCCTTTGATCATATCTTCTTTTATCTTCAAAGAGAGAGAGAGAGAGAGAGAGAGAGAGAGAGAGAGAGAGAGAGAGAGTATACATTTACAATAGAATTCAACACTTTGACTTATCTAGATCTAAGCATAGATCATCTCCTATAACGATGAGATTAGTTGAAGACATTATGCTTCAACTGATACTCAATGTGACTCCTTCACCTATCATCATTCTGCATCTCGTCCATTTGCTATACCTTACAGTGTACTGCACCACGCTGCACTAATCATGATAGTCATCCTGCTTCACGCTGCCCATGCTTATGATTGCACTCATCATGGTGTTGTCCATGGTCCATGTATCATTGTGTTATCCATGCACATTAAATCATAGTTGTGTCCTTATGATAATACTCTCTTCTTCCTGCATGGATATTTATAGCCATAACCTGCATATATGAGCATAGGTCAGAATATATGAGTCTACATATACCGTACATCACTGTCCATATATATATATACATCATGTAACTTGAATCACCCCAACATATATATATTGTTTCTCATCATCCAGCATTTATGTTACAACTCAATGACCAGCATTTTCATGCATCATAAATATGACTATGTTCATAATGACCCATATCTCTCTGCATTCCATTCATCAGAAATATAATTGCATCCACAATGAATACGACCTGTATTTTTGCATTCCATGCATTATAAAG
Organism: Pinus taeda; assembly: GCA_000404065.3. Lineage (NCBI taxonomy): Eukaryota > Viridiplantae > Streptophyta > Pinopsida > Pinales > Pinaceae > Pinus > Pinus taeda. The sequence goes on from APFE030665934.1 coordinate 9,448, forward strand.
ATAATTGCATGAATATGATCCATATATCGATAGGGTCATCCACATAGATTTCCTTTGATGTGTATTGCTATCTACATATGACTATAGCTAGGTTTATCCATGCGGCTTCATATACCTGCTCCCAATTTCTGTTCCGCATTCCTTCCAGTATATACCTATAGCGAGTATAATCACTATGGTGATAACCATGTTGAGATTGTGCAGTCTTTGATAAGTTGCAGATCATTGATTGTGTATTAGGGTGTATTTGATCCCATCGACTTCTATCAATGATGGTATTGGTATAGATCCGCTCCGAAGTTTTTTTCCCACTTTACTGGACCCCATTGATCTAGCTGTTGACATGAGTCGAGCTTCTGTTTCAAATGGCGCTGCAGCATGTATCAGATTGCATAAGGAAAATACAAACTTTCCTGTATCCCGATGTGTTTGTGGGTGGACGCCTGTTTCTGTATAAAATAGCAAAACCTAATATATGGAATGGAGCTTGAGATTTGATTGTGTTTGGAGTTTTGTATAGCATCCATGGTAGATGGAATGAAGAGCCTTTCCTTGCTACGTATAGGCTTCTCCTCCATGGTTGTGATTAGATTTAGAGCAAGCATATCAGAATTGTGAACAGTATAGATCATCTGTGAATTTGTGACTGCATTGGATGAGTCTTCATTGACTGTGTTGAAAGAGTCTCCTTGTCCCTATGTTGGATCAACATACGATGGCTATGGCATCATCAAACTAGGGCAGCGTATTCCTTTTGTGACTCTCCTTCTCAAACCCCAAGATGTGGAGAGGAGATCACATCAATAATACACATCCAAAATGAAAACAAATCCTCATCTATTTATACCAAAATGAGGATGATGAATAGACACGTTGGTTGGGCTTCTAGAGCCTACATAAGCGCTGGTCGGCTTGATAATAATTATATAAATAAAATAAATTAATATCTCCATAAATACTTATCAGAATCGGATGATCTTTGGATCAATCCTACACCTCTCGATGAGAGGGATCCAATAAAAATATCATCTGCCATAAATAAGCTGACCCACGTGGAGTTTGGCCCTAGTTGCCAATTTAACACTCCCTCTCAACTAGGGAGAACTCCATCCGGTGATCCATATGACCAATTGTACTATCTCGGCCACTAGTGACTTGCACTACTCTGCCTAGCTCTGCTCAGCTCTGCTGGCTCTCCTCTTCTTTGCTCATCTTAGCTCAGCTCAGCTCTGCTCAGCTCAGCTAGCTTTTCTCTGCTCTGCCCAGCTCAGCTCTGCTAGCTCTGCTCAGCTCAGTTGGTTTTGCTCTGCTCTACTCAGCTCAGCTCTGCTAGCTCTGCTCTACTGGCTTTGCTCTGCTCTGCTCATCTCCGCTGAACTATGAAGAAGAAGAAATGATAGAGGATGTATCATACTGACTCAAAGTCAGTCTCAGAGTATGTACCACTGGTCCTAGACCAGTCTCAACCAACCCGAAGTCAGCGTCATAGTGAGTACAACTACATTGCTCCTAAACCAGTATCATCCTCCACTGACTCAAAGTCAGTCTCAAAGTGCATACCACTAGTCCTAGACCAGTCTCAGCCAACCCGAAGTCAGCTTCATAGTAAGTATCACTCCTACCATTGGTCCCAGACCAGTATCGTAGTCTCAGAGAGTGTACCACTGGTCCCAGACCAGTCTTAACCAACCCGAAGTCAGTGTCATAGTATGTACCACTCTGACATGTCCCAGACGAGTACTGCACTGACAGAAAGTCAGTCTCAGAGTGTGTACCACTGGACCTAGACCAGTCTCAACCAACCTGAAGTCAGCGTCATAGTATGGTACAAGTCCTACCACTGGTCCCAGATCAATGGAGGTCATCCTAGCGTAGGGAGTACGGTAGATACAATGATGCGTCCATCGGTACTACTATTGTCCCTAACTTCATTTCCCTACTCATTGATAAGATGAGAGGTACTTCCCATGAGTCTTAGACTGCATGGGTAGGATGCCTAGATAGGAGAACTAATCAATCCTGTCCTCACAGGGGAACACGTCAATCCTGCATCAATCAGAGTGCGTACCACTGGTCCCAGACCAGTCTCAGCTGACCCCAAGTCAGCTTCATAGTAAGTACCACTCCTACCACTGGTCCCAGACCAGTATCACAGTTTCAGAGAGTGTATCACTGGTCCCAGACCAGTCTCAACCGACCCGAAGTTAACATCATAGTATGGTACAACTCCTACTACAATCGCCATGGAGAACACATCAATCCTGGTTGCCATGGAGAACACATCAATCCAGGCCTCACAGGAGAACTAATCATCCTGCTACACAAGAGAGCGAATCATCTTATTCCACAAGAGAGCGAATCATCTTATTCCACAAGAGAGAGAATCATCTTATTCCACAAGAGAGCGAATCATCTTGTTCCAGTGCGCACCAACCAGGAGAGGGTGAGTCACCCTATGGTCGTATGTTTCTCCAGTAATAATCGCAAGCCCTCAGATCTCCTAGAGCTCAATGAATGCAAGATGCAGGACCCTTGTACAAGGGTTTCTTGCCGACTCCAAGTCATTTGGGAAAATCACAGATTAGATCTTTCCTCGGGGCTTTGACAAGGTGTATCAACATGTACATCATCTTAATGCGATGGAGCCTCCTTGCTCATCAACTTGCCATATCCCAGATGATGTCTATCTGCTGGAGCAATTGTCAAATAAGAGATTCCTCAATAATTGAATACCACCTCTAGTTGTCATAGAGAATCACAGTGGTATTCATCATGTGTACAAACAGCTCACTGCAGAGCTTCAACAACCAGACTGCCTCACAGAAGGCCATACTATCAATAATGTATTCTGCCTTGGTGGTTCTTAGAGTCACCGACTTCTGCTTCCTGCTCATCCAGGATATCGAGGCAGTTTGCAAAGAGAAACAACATTGAGAAGTGCTCTAGTGATCCTCCATACTGCCTGCCCACTCATCATTTGAATAATCATGAGGTTTCATATTTCCGGTAGTGTATCTCAATTCATGAGAGATTGTGCCCTGAAGATACCTTAGAAGATTCTTGGCACCAATCTAGTGAGGCTCAACCAAATATGATCTCACCATGCTAACTGCAACACAGATGTCCAGACGGAGGTTCTCCAAGAACATCAACGCGAATGAGTTTATGAAACTCCGAGGCATTTCCCAAATCTGGTCTGACATCATTACCATATAAATTCTGAAAGTTAAGATCCTCGAGGCAGTCACAAGCTTGCAGCTTATCTTCTCACATTCAGAATCCAACTCCCTCTGTCTCCTATAAATGAGAGGATCCGCACCTGTCAGACTTAGGTGTTGGTACGAGAGGTTTACCATCCACAACCTTCGAGTAATGGTTTGGATTGGTTTCACTCCTAGTGAATCTCTGCTGCATTAGACAGCTATCAATCCTCTCATACTATGCTCAAGGTGATTTTTCTTCAAGCCATAGAGGGCTTTCTTCCACCTGTATACATGAGATTCCCTGATCATTATTCTCAAACTCCTCGAGTTGTTCCAAGACTGTGGACTTGTTGCATGAGGGGAATGGTCCCCTTTTAATATTTTCCTTCGGTACATTTCAAACATGTACCTTCATGCTCCTTTTTGAATTCAAGCATCCTAGTCACCATCTGACTCACAGACCTCTGGTGCTAAGTCAAAGGAAACGCAGTGGACTTCCTGCAACTTGATACAACCCTAAACTCAAAAACATATTTGAAAAATCTATTTTCAAACACGTACCTTTCCATCGATAAGTGCCATCCTGTAATCTTTGACTTCCATTTCCAAGATGGACATCAGGTTCTTCTTGCGATCAGGTACATAAAAGAGATTCTAGGGTTCCTTGCTTTCGAGGAAGAGTCGACCATTTCCTTGATGACCTGCATTACTAGTCATTCCTTTGATCATTGAAGATGTCCCAGGAATGATTGTTTTCTTCATCAAGAGATGTGTCTCTGCCATTCGGACACTCCTTCACATAACGGCTGAACTTATTTCAATAAGGCATCCGCCTTTCCTTCTACCCTTAGATTCGAACTTCCCAATGAAGTGATCTTTAGATGGGTCATCAGAAACTTCCGCTACGCCATCCTGATAGCATTCTCTGCTTCGATTTCACCCTAGGTGAATTATGAGGAACGCATTGATCCTTCTGTCTTTTCCCAACTGCCTTTGGTGATTTCTCTTTCACTCTTGCTTGGGCATTGTCTTCACCTCTGCTCTGATACCATGTTAAGATTAGGTATGTTCTATGCTAGAGAAATTTATTTAAGTTTTTACAGTTAGCAATCACATCAGCATTATGATAATCTGCAGATAGAACATAAATATAAAACGCAGAAGACAAGCCAAGACAAGAGGACACAAGATATGGCGCGATCCAGAGACAAACCCCACAATGTGTGGGGAAACCCTTTGATCAAATCTTCTTTTATCTTCAAAGTTCATCAGAGAGAGAGAGAGAGTACATTTACAATAGAAGTCAACACTTTGACTTATCTAGATCTAAGCATAGATCATCTCCTATAACGATGAGATCAGTTGAAGACATTTTGCTTCAATTGATACTCAAGGTGACTCCTTCACCTATCATCATTCTACATCTCGTCCATTTGTTATACCTTACAGTGTACTGCACCACGCTGCACTAATCATGATAGTCATCCTGCTTCATGTTGCCCATGCTTATGATTGCACTCATCATGGTGTTGTCCATGGTCCATGTATCATTGTGCTATCCATGCACATTAAATCATAGTTGTGTCCTTATGATAATACGCTCTTGTGCCTGCATGGATATTTATAGTCATAACCTGCATATATATACCTTGCCATGTATATATGTTGTACTACCAATTTTCCTGCGTATATGAGCATAGGTCAGAATATATGAGTCTACATATACCGTATATCACTGTCCATATATATATACATCATGTAACTTGAATCACCCCAACATATATATATTTCTGCTCATCATCCAGCATTTATGTTACAACTCAATGACCAACATTTTCATTCATCATAAATATGACTATGTTCATAATGACCCATATCTCTCTGCGTTCCATTCATCAGAAATATAATTGCATCCACAATGAATACGACTCGTATTTTTGCATTCCATGCATTATAAAGATAATTGAATGAATATGATCCATATATCAATAGGGCCGTCCACATAGATTTCCTTTGATGTGTATTGCTATCTGCATATGTCTGTAGCTAGGTTTATCCATGCGGCTTCATATACCTGCTCCCAAGTTCTGTTCCTCATTCCTTCCAGTATATACCTGTAGCGAGTATAATCACTGTGGTGATAACCATGTTGAGATTGTGCAGTCTTTGATAAGTTGCAGATCATTGATTGTGTATTTGATCCCATCGACTTCTATCAATGATGGTATTGGTACAGATCCGCTCCGAAGTTTTTTTCCCGCTTTACCTAACCCCATTGATCTAGCTCTTGACATGATTTGAGCTTCTGTTTCAAATGGCGCTGCAGCATGTATTAGATTGCATAAGGAAAATACAAACTTTCATGTATCCCGATGTGTTTGTGGGTAGACGCCTGTTTTTGTATAAAACAGCAAAACTTGATATATGGAATGGAGCTTGAGATTTGATTGCATTTGGAGTTTTGTATAGCATCCATGGTAGACAGAATGAATGGCCTTTCCTTGCTGCGTATAGGCTTCTCCTCCATGGTTGTGATTAGATTTAGAGCAAGCATATCAGACTTGTGAACAGTGTAGATCATCTATGAATTTGTGACTGCATTGGATGAGTCTTCATTGACTGCGTTGAAAGAGTCTCCTTGTCCCTATGTTGGATCAGCATACGATGGCTAGGGCATCATCAAACTAGGGCAACATATTCCTTTTGTGACTCTCCTTCTCAAAACCCAAGACGTGGAGAGGAGATCACATCAAGAATACACATCCGAAATGATAAGAAATCCTCATCTATTTATACCAAAACGAGGATGATGAATAGACATGTCGGTTGGGCTTCTAGAGCCTACATAAGCGCTGGTCGGCTTGATAATAATTATATAAACAAAATAAATTCAT
>APFE030665936.1:0-74959 GCA_000404065.3 Pinus taeda
ACCTCATATTCCAGATGAGGTCATATTATGTTGATTTCATCTTATCAGTATATAGAAGAGTTCAAGGCACATTGTCTCCATGCCTTCATGCATCATTCTAATGGAAGAGATCCTTCTTCTTCGATCATGCTCATGAGATAGAGAATTCAACCATGTTATTTGCAACTATATGATGACATGAATTTACCTATTAAATATATGCATACCTCTTCCTTGATATGGGCTTCATTTCCATCTTTTCTTTTCTTGTTGTCCTTTTTGAGTTTAGGAAAATTCCTCTTAAAGTGCCCATATTCATTAAATTCATAGCATTGGATCTTTGACATGTCAAGCTTCTTCTTTTTTCGAGGATCAAACTTTCCAAACTTCCCTTTCTTTCTAGCCATAGCTGCATATACTTGAGTTTTGCAACATCTCTTTTTGCCTTCAACCTAGTTTCTTCAATCTTACATAATGACTAAACGTCACTAAATGGAGTGGCTTCCTTCTTTCCATAGATACTTGATACAAAGTTGCCCCATTCATCAGGTAGTGCATTGAGCACAACAATGGTCATTTATTTTCTCATAATTCTTGTAGTTGATCTCTTATTTGAGATACCTTCGTAAGGTATGAGGCTATTCCTTCATCCTTAGATACCTTCATTTTGTATAATTTGGTTCTCAATGATTTAACTTCTCCTACAATGCTTACAAAAAACAATTCTACCAACTTTTCATAGATATCTTTCGATTTCTCCAATTTTTCTACATAAGGGATGAGGGAATCTTTGATTGATTCTATGAGGATTCTTTGAGTCCTTATTTCCCCTTTCATATATTTTGATAGTTCTTGAGCTTGTTCTTGAGATGGTTTAGAGATTGAACCCTTAACATACTTAATAAATTCATTCTATATGAGGAATAAATCTATCCTCTTTTTACGTGGAAGGAAATTTGATGACCCAACTAGTTTGTTTCTCTCCTTGTCAAATGAAGTCACGTTGATAGTAGATTTAGACATAAATATAAAAATACTTGTCAAGTGAAGATGCTCCTTTGATGATGATATCTTCAACTTGATGCTTTCTTGATGATGTTGATTTGATGATCTTCTTCAAGTTTGATGAAGTGCTCATCCGTGCTTCCTCGTTAGATGATTGTAGAATGTGCAAGCTTCCCAAGAATGCTTCAAGTGTATAGTCCTTCTTTGAAAGGAGGTACGGTTTTTGTGGCCTTCTTCTTCAAAGTGGTGCTCCTTATAGATGATGTGATCCTTGTGATGAGATGAATGGTCCTCCTTGATGCTTCTTAGTTATCCACGATGATCTCCTTGTGCTCGGCCCTTATGTATCCATCTTCAATGGAGTGATCTTCAAGTTTCCTTTCCTTGTTGTAGTCACTTTAGCTCTGAGAGCATGTTGAGAAATCGAGAGGCAACTAGATTAGGTGATTCCTCTTACCTTGATAACTACTTGTGATGTCATTTTACTTAACTTGATTAGCTTCTTCTTCAACTTGATTATTATTGTGTTTTCTATCATCAAACAACTACCAAAAATAAAGAGGACATAGAATGTAGGCTGCAAGCTAGGGCCAAAAACTCTCATGTTGAGAGGAAAACCCACAAGAATTCTTCTCTTCTTATAGAACTTCAAATAACGAATTCCAAAACCTAAGAACCTTGTCAAAGACCCCTCCAAGACCAAGTTAATCATTCCTCCTTGATGAGCTTTCCTTCCAACAACTTCTTTAGCAACTTCTCCAACAACTTTGACCGTAACAACTTCTCCCACAACTTCAACCCCAATAGTTTTGTTTTGTTTTTTTGTTTTTTTGTTTTTTTTCTGTAATTTTGACTTACTGCAAAAACCCTAGCTCTTGCACATGTGGGAAAATATGGTTATTTATTCTTTCTCCTTCACTTGTGGATCTTCTTCTTCCTTAGTAATCCGGCTTGCAAAATGCTCTTTTAGATACCTAATTTTGGCTTTCCAATATGACTATAAATTTCATTCTAGATGTAGCAAGATGATACCCTAGATCTTGCACATGTGAAGAGATATAGCCCAAAACAAATTCAAAATTTCGTTTTTCTTCTTCTAACTTCTTTTCCTCTATTTTGCTCTTCTTTCTTGCCTTGATCGAACTTCTTGAGAGTTGGATGAATATCCTTCAAGTGAGGTTGATGTCTCTTATATATAGGCTCCTTAGGAGGTCAAATTATTGTCTTAGTAGGCTGATTTGATCCTTCTTGTAGGCCGACTTCTTGTTGTTTTTTGACAAGGTCTTGGAGGGTCTTTATGACACTCTTGACTTTATAAAAAAATTTCTTTACAAGATACAACATGTCCAAAGGGGTCTCACATGTATGACAATGACTCTTTTGACTTCATAATTCTATGGCAAACCTAGAAGCATTCAATGGGTGCTTGAATTACAAATAAATTTACCTTAAGCATGAAATCCATGTTTTCAAAATAATAGTAATAAATTTTATTCTTCTCTTTTCATCGAATACATAAAATCATGATTAAATTAGACATTATGAAGAGCGCACCTAGAGTTTAACCCTCCCCTGGTAATTCGATATTGAGGGTAGGCAGGCTTAGCACAAAGGACGTGACCATATGAGGAGCAACCAATGATGGGCTATCATATTGCTAGTGTTATTGGCATGCCCTTGAAACTCAAATGTAGGGAACTCCTAGCTTTTGGTTGCAGTGGAGGGAGTAACATTGGGAGAGTCAAATTTATAGTATGTTCTCTAACTTTTTAGCAGCAGGAACGTGTGAGTATAGTCCCCTTGATCCAGATGATAGTCCCCTTGATCCAAATGATAGTTAATGAACACTTCGAAGAATAACTATACTTTGCAAAAACACTTATATAAAGAATTTATTACTTTACTTAACATAGTGAAGTGAAGGAAGAAGAAACTTCTATTTGTAGGGTTGTTTATATCTCTAGGAGGAGCTTTCTATAAAAGATCGCTTTGTTTACCCTTGTTTCATCATAAGTGGGCCTTTCATAAAATGTATATCTTATTTACAAACTAGACCTATCCTCTCTAATAATGGAACCAACACCCATATACCAAATGTCTTCTATTATTTTGAGATTGGATCATCACCCACACCTTTGTTTGAAAGCTGAACCCAACACTTGAAGCAACATGATGGAAACACCATATGTTGACCAGACATTGAACCCGCCATTATAGTGAGAGGACATACAAGGAGAAAGATGCCCCCTTAGATGAGATATTTGCAATCATAGCGAAATTATGTATTTTAAGTTGATCCTATCATTGGTAAGGGTGCAACACAAGTTCTCTACTAGATCAAGGTAAGAAATTGGGTGGGTATGAAATAATGAATTATTGTACCCATACCTCTATTTGATATATTACAAAGGGGTTGTACCCACATATTGATCTAGATCTTTTACTTGGAATCACTACTAACAAAAGGCGTTGTTCGTTGAAGATTAGGATGGGTTCTATTTATTAAAGTGCCACTGTATCACTTATGAGGAGCAAAAGTAACAACAAAACCACATCGTACATATGCTATAAAATTGATCGTTAACCCTGAAATCATGAACTATGAGAGAGAAATAGTCTCGTTGTTAGTTAACAATGCATGCAAGTATATAGAGATAAAAAAAAGGAGATAAGTGAAGTTGCAACTATTGGCTATGATGTGCATAAAGTTGGAACAAGCTACAATTTGAAGGACAAGCAACAAATTCTCTCGACTCAAGAGTTGATACCTACACTAGTAGTTTACCCCATAGTTCTACAGTGGAGAGGTGGTAAAATCTTGGTCATCTCCAGACTTTCATCTACCTATAAATCTTCTTATCACAACTGACACTACAAATGTACTACTGAACTACTAATTTACTACTAAACACAACTCTTCATTTATGCACTAATACATCATCCTTCCATAGCCATAACCTATCTCAGTTTACACCCATTTGAGCATTTGGGACACCATTTTTCACTATCCATCTTGGCACTGGATTTGAAGTCCTAACACAGGATATAGAAACCATGCTACACCCTTACCAATAAACAATCTCAAATGTGGCATAAAAAAATGGTCATCTCATCTCGAGGAGGCACTGATCATTTCTTCCTTTTTGCTATCCATTGATCTCACCCCAAATAAGTGCGTAGGGTGCATCATATAATAAGAATTTCTATCCATCATTCTTCACACTTCGCACTACTTAAACTATGAACTCTCCCATGTATCATGTTCCAAACTATGAACTTCTATGCCTCTCCCATTTTCAAGCTATGAACTATCTATGAACTCCCTTGTTTCTAAGCTATTGATGAATCTCATATCCCTCACAATGAATATGAGTATCTACCTAACTTAGAACCTACCTCAAATTATATTTTTCTGCCAATGAATGAACGAATCTACCCTTCTTTATACACACCACTTTGTTGGTGCATAATAGATTTTAAAGTAACCATGCGAAGTGCAAATCAATGTGATGAATAATAAGAATTCCCAATACTCTGTTAGACAATATTTCCATAGTCATGTGCACTACATTAAATAGATAAAGAGTCTGCATGCCCTAAGTGGTAAAATAGGAAATAGTTGGCAAAGGAAATATCTTCATCTTCAACACGACAATTGGGGTTGATGATGATAAGTGCATACTTGGTTCCTCTGTGACATACATAGATTGTGCAGACAAATATTTTGTTCTCCAAGTTAGTCGGGCCAGTGGAGGAGGTGGAACTTTTTGGTCACCCAGTTACTCATGCGATTCTAAGGGTGTCTGAACATCCTCATGCATGACTTCTCTGCATTAAATGCTTATCACTAACAACATAAAAATACATTTGACTAGTTTGATAGAGTTAATGTTAATTTTAGATAACAATGGTATCTTCTATGCTTAAGAGCAATTTTACTTCAATTTTCTTATTAGCCCAATATCAATATCCCGACTAGCAATCACATCAACATGATAGTAAAATGCAGATAAACATAAACAATAACAGTAGAAGACAAGACAAGACAAGAGGACACAAGATATGGCGCTAGGCAGGGAGAAACCCCAATGTGGGGAAACACTTTGATCAATTCTTCTTATTATTCTTCAAAAGTTTAGCAGAGAGAGAGTACAATATGCAATATTCACATGCCCAATCACATTGAAATCTGTCCCAATGAACAACAACTACAAAAAGCCCTATCTAGAAAGTCAACATTGGTCAACAGGGCAGAATTTGACCTCCAAAACAACTCGGTCAAACTTGGTCAACTCAACCTCCAACAAAAAATCAAATCAGCGCAAAAATAGTTCGAAAATATCCAATCAAATCTAGTAGACGAAAGTCAAGGCTATAGTCAAACCCTTATGCAATCAATGCTGGTCAAGCAGTGCGGTCTGCCTCGATTTATGTGCCCATAAATGCGGCCTGCCCAAACAGAGATATCCATCACAAAAACACAGTCAAGTAGGTCAACGCTGGTCAAAACACATCCTGCACTTCGGTCAATGCTGGTCAATGGATGGAACAGAACTGGCCTTCTTCGCACATGTGGAGAGTTGCCTTAGAAATCTATACCCGATCAATGAAGGAGAGAAAGATATGTGAGTGAGTGAAGTGTCTAAATGAGGAGGAGGCACCTTGTATTTAAATGCAAATGTTGAGGATGAATAGATGTGGTTGTTGGGCTTTTGAGCCTACATTAGTTTGCTGGCTGACCTTGGAAATTTGTCCATAAACAAAATAAATTCATAATTCCATTTGTACATGTCAGAATGAGATGATCTTCAGATCAATCCTACACCTCTTGGAGAGAGGAATCCAATAAAAATATCAACTACATCAAATGAGCTATCCAAAGTGAAGTTTGGCCCTAGTTTCCAAATTTAACAGTTAAGATGTGGTGGGCTTTGCTATCAATAACTACACACTTTCAAAGTTACATGGTAAGAGTGTCATTCATGGGTATTGTGCCTTTGGAGGTGATAAGGGATTCAAAACAATTGTGTATCAATTGCATGGATGCGTTTGAATGGATGAAATAGATGGCCATTGCAAGCCATTGACAAGTTATTTTAAACATTCTGATCAAGTCTGGAAATAATGAGGAAGATATGATTTTTTATCAAAGTTAAACATGGCATATTTTTTTTGAAGGATCTGAAACAAGAGTAAGTGTAGAAACAATTGTAGCGTTAAGGGAGGGTGTATAAGGAGATGTAGTGGGGGTAGGGGAAGGAAAAGGAGGAGGTATCTTTGCTTCAATTTGGATTGAGTGATTCTTAAAGAACCATCAGAAGACGAGTCATCTATTGTCTGACTTTGTGATTTCAACCCTCATTTTGATTTATAAGTACCTGATAACAATAGTTCAGAGAATAGTAGTAGCAGTCAAATAGAAAAATGAAGTAAAATCAGATTGTTTGGATGTCGAACTCTGAATTTGGTGTGGGTAGGAGGGTAAAGCTATTAGTACCACCATCCCACCATTCATTTAGTTGGCAACCTGACCCTATTAGGAAGGATGTCTGCTTTTGGAAGGTGTAGTAGAACCTCATCTAGACATGTAGCAACCTTTTACTTGATCTTGATTAGTTTCTGCCTACGCCTATGTTGATGCTTGTGGACTTGAAACCAAGTCAGGTCCCAATGTGTAAAGTTAGAATTTGGGTAGTCAAGTAGATCAAAATCAAGCAACAAATCTATCATATATAGTTTGAATAATCCAACATATCAACATTAGCAGCTTGATAAACAACACCACTTCAAGTTGTTACACTATTATATCATGTGTTTTAAAAAAATTATATCATGTTTTTTTTTTTTTTTTAAGGTAATGTAGGAAATGAACGTGGATGAGCGCTCTTGAATATCTTTGTGCAAGAGATAGATGGTAGAGCATGAGTCCTCAGAGACAGTAGAGTGAGTCCTCTTTGGGTGCAAAACTCTTATAAGCCTCATTTCAAATGGAATTTTTTGTTCACGGATGTAGGGTGTAAGATCTATTGTTTTTGCATAGAATGTAGTTACTTTTGCATATAATTTATGTTTAGCTATTTTTTCTCTTTTAATATATAATTTGCAATTTACGGTTAATATCTCATGATATTTTCAACATCATTCTAAGTTCTCTTACAATTTCTTTGTCTAAGGTGAAGATTTCTCACGAGTTCTTCACGTTTCTAAAATATTTCTCATTAGATTCTATTTTTACACTGTAATACAATGGATGCCTAAATTCTAACCCATGCACTTGCTTTGTCAAATGAATCTCATTATCTTCTTCTCCATCCTCCTAGGAAAAATATATTTTTCAACCTTTTCAATTTCAACAAGAATGAAGTTATAATCCTTATTACTTATGACCATATTCCGACAACAAAACTTTTTCAATGATGCCATCAAGGTTGCTGTAATTAGATTCTTTGCAAAGCTTCATATGTGTAGCACATTTCTCAGTATTTTTGAGCTTATCTTGTACTCTAGTTCTATGCTCATCATAGTTCTAAGGGATTTGCTTACTTCATGGCCCATCATTCTGGTTGGAATTTTCCCTTTCAACCTCAGAAATTTGTTCCAGTTTTACATCATCAACATTCTTTTCCCATGTTATAAGGTTGCCTGATCTTAGCCTTTTCTATAAAGGCAAGGTTTTGGCTTCTAATGTGTGCAAATTCAACAACGTGGCAAAATGACCTAGGCTACCAGTTAGAAAGGATGTTCATCCTCTTCATTATGACATGGGCTACCATAATTTGGCTAAGGAGTTCTGTCATATTGATTATGTTGCTAGTTACATTTCAGATTATTAGGTTGTCACATGTTCCATCCAACATCGAGTTGTATGTATTGTTCTTAGGGGAAATAAACAAATTCTCCCTAGAACAGTTTTTGTTTTTGTTTTTGTTTTTTTTGTTTTTTGTTTTGTTTTGTTTTTTGTTTTGCTTTTTGTTTTGTTTTTTGTTTTTGTTTTTTGTTTTTTGTTTTTTGTTTTTTGTTTTTTGTTTTTTGTTTTTTGTTTTGTTTTGTTTTGTTTTGTTTGTTTTGTTTTGTTTTGTTTTGTTTTGTTTTGTTTTGTTTGTTTTGCTTTTTTTTGTTGTTTTGTTTTCGATCGAAATTTGTGGTGCCTCCATCAATGATATAAATTGCTATCAACATCACCCTCACACACCTCAAAATTATTAAAACTCTTAGTATCACCAAACTTTTATGTGGCAATATCACTATAGGATGTAGGGTTTCCCATATTTAGGCCATGATTAGTTCATGTTCCTTTACATTTAGGACTCTTATTAACTTGTTCATTGTTTTTTATGTCCAAGGAAATTGACAAATGTATGCATCTTCACAAGGATGTTGAGTCCACATACTAGTATTTTCACAATGGCCTTCAATATCTTTATTGTTACAAGGGTCCTCATTACATAATATAAAGAAAGGCTAGCCATTTCCTCTCATTTTGAGGATGATACCTAGGGTAAGCCCCCGATTGTTTAGGGCACAAGGCTAGTTCAAAGCTAGGGATCAATTTGTTACAACAATATACTCGTTAAGGGCACAACATGTCACTTGTCGGAAATGAACTTGGGTAGGGAGGATGACACTCCTCTCAACCACCTGAGTTGAGCCTTACTTTCCAGTTTCATGATCTTTGTATTGTCATTTTTTTGTTCTTTTGTAGCTCCTATGCCACCTTTAGCCACTTTTATAGTGAAATCCTATGCCCTTGAGGGTTCAAAGATGCCTTCAACTTCTTTTACTAGAATTTTTCGTAGACTTCAGGGGTTTTATAACATAGACTAATTTTGCTTATATGTAGTTTTTTGACATTATTGTACCTAGTAGTACAATTGACCTATTTATGGTCCTTTGTTAGACACCGATATTATGTTAGTTTTTCTTGTTTGCTACCAACCATTCTTATTTCTTCCAAATCCATGTTGTGTTCTATCTAGGGTAGCCTCTCCATAGATGCATTGTCTCATGACAATTTAGTACAATTTAGTACACCTAAGTGAAATGCTCTAGTTGTCTAGGTTTTGAGGAAACTTTCATGTGAAGATGACATTTTCAGTCATATAGGCTGCACATACATTAGTTCCTTTCAAGGATCAAACCTTGATCTTCACTTCTTAAAGTAGAGTAAGGATTGTCCCTAATACCACCTTCTCACTAATGTAATTTTTTTGCATGTGCTCTAGAATGGAGTTCAAATGCAAGCCAAACTTGAATGAGGAAATGAAACATTAAAGTATACCATACTATTCCATTCCAAGCTCTCTCTATCAATGCATGAAATGTCCCTTTCAAAACTTTTTCCTCATGAATTGCCTTGTTATGGATTTTTTTTGTTTAGGAAGTGATTTCTTCCATTCACATGTCCTCTCCAAATACTAGTCTCACATTTTCCATTTTGGTTTTGATGTGTTTCTTCTTATGTCTTCTCCCTAGAAAACCTAGTTTTTCCTGATTTTCCTAATTTCCTATCCTCTTCCTCTCTCTATATCACCTAATAACAGGGCTACAACT
Organism: Pinus taeda; assembly: GCA_000404065.3. Classification (NCBI taxonomy): domain Eukaryota; kingdom Viridiplantae; phylum Streptophyta; class Pinopsida; order Pinales; family Pinaceae; genus Pinus; species Pinus taeda. The sequence goes on from APFE030665936.1 coordinate 9,535, forward strand.
TCTTTTTTGTAATGTTCTCTTTTCTAGATTGTGGTTAGCTTGGAAGGTATTTCTGAGAGAGAACAACCCACCAAAAAGTAGTTTGTCGGGCAATTTACCCAAAAGTGGGTTTTTGGACCCAAAGTGTTGGTTTATGACCAAAAGAGAAATAATTAATTATTCTAAGGGTTAGGAATTTAAAACCCTAAGTTCTATTGGTTTCCTAAATGACACTAGATAAAAGTATATAAGGAGCCTCAAGATCATGAGACATATCAATGAGAATGACTTCGTTGTGTGTGAAGGCTAAAAGGATGTAGCCCTAGAGAGCCAAGTCTAGAGGCCAAGTAGGGCTAGAAAAGAAGTTGAGGTTTGTCCATGAAAGGGGTTGAGGGTTTCTATTGTAGGGACCGTGTATCTTTAGTACAAGGGAAGGTGGATATGTGGTGGAAAGTAGAGGTAGGTTGCAACAAAGATCAAGATCCTAGTTGCAACCTACAAATCGCTTGTCTTGTAGCAGAAAGGGGCAAAAAGGGTATAGTCACAGATGACAAGTGACTTGATTTGGGGCAGTAAATGAAGGGATGAGACCTACAGGACTAAGATATATAGGCCAAGATCTAGATCAGGTGTTGAAGGCTGGATAAAGGGGTCTCTTGGTTAAGCTAAGTACCTAAGAGACTATAGGGAGAAGGTTGAGTGTTGAATTTCCACGACACTCAAGAATCTGGTTTGGTTCTTAAACTATCAAACACAAACACCACTCAAATGCCGCAACCCTTCTGCTTTACACAACAAAATAACAACCATCAATGAATCAACTAGTGCACATGACATTTTTTTTAACCTTTTAAACCCACTACTTACTATATTACAATGTAGACTACAATAGTCCTAGGGCTCTCATATTATGGATCATGGCATTTACATACATCCCTCATACAAGGAAACAACTAGGGCTTGGTGCCAACTGCTATAATTTCCAATCTACCCTAAAAAAACTACACTTGACCTACTTTCTGATGTGGTGCCCAACAACTCTTTCAGTCCAAGGCACCTTGAACACATTTGGCGGGTCTTCTTGCCTCCCAATTTTCTTATCACTTCACCTTACCACTGGCTATGATCACAACTCCCTTGTGTGTCACTAAACTTTGGCCCACTACTAGCCTTCTAGCTCCATTAAGAAGTTTGGTCATTGGGTCTTCTAGAATTTCCCACTTATCAATGAAGTTTTCCCCTCTGCAACCCCTGAACTAGGGCCTCATCACTCTGCCTCCTAACAACTTATTAGTCCTTCAATGATAATTGTGCATGAGGACTTCTAAGGTTGGCTTCTTACAATAGATAAGTCCTTCTACCCACTGCATACTCACTGAAAAGAAGCACTATTCACAACTTTGTTTGTGAACAGTACTTAGCTACCTTCACAGAGTGTCTTAACTACTCTAAGATCACTATACTAAGGCCTTTTAGATATGCCTACTTGTCAACCTTTTGGTCACATCAAAATGCTAATCCTAGGGCCTATAAATCCTCCCTTTTAGATCTCTAAAACGCCTCCTGCATTTTTTGATCTAGCATATTTGCCCTCACACTGTGACATATCAGCTGCTTTTGTCACTCTTCTTAGGGCCACCATCGCTGACCATACATAGTTAACGCCATGAATAATGTAGGGCTTCGAATATTGCCTTGTCTTATGCAATTTGTCTCCTCAAATTGCCCAGATATAGGGATTTTCCAAGTAGCCCATTAACAATGATAAGATGCTTTCTATATGTTCTAAGGGCTGATTACAACTGTTGTTCAAGCCCTTGAACATACCTTCTCTTCCTTTACTAAGTCACCCCTTTCATTGTCCTTCCTTCTCAAACTTCTGCCCACAACAAAGAGACATTTTGCCTCCCTTTTTAGGGTCTCGGTCCTCTTCATTCATCACAGATCTGGGCTATTCTTTCACTGAGATTTGGACAGATCATAAGATGTGTCTTTGCATAGGAGAAGCCCTAACTGGGGTGTATCAAAACTGCTATCCAAGACCTCAAGGAAAATGCTCCAACCTTTGCAATGTAACACCTCAAGGACACTGCCACTTAGCCTCCAAGCAACCATAGTTTTGGGCATTTTCATCACTGATTTTCTACGCCTGCTATAGATCTTTGTGACCCCAAATCTAGGGTTACCTCAAACTTGCGATATCCTTCTTCAAGACCTATACTTGCTTTGATGGTCCTCTAAGGCATGCGACCTTACTCTAGCTTCCCTCCAACCCTCACTAAACTACCAAAACAATCCCATTTAAGGTGTTTTGACCCTCCAATAAGGTACAAGAGTTTATGGCTAGATCACCAGAGTACCACTTATATTAGCCCAGAATTTTCAACCCTTTTCCACACATCTCTTCCAATACTTGGATGCATGGACTTGACCACTAAAACCCTCACCAAATTCAACCAGCATCCTCCTTGAACCTAGACCAGAACATGAGGGAAAAAGACAAACACAAAACCCTTCTTCTTGCTCCTTATCTAGTTCGACTTCTTGAGGTATGCAACCTGCTTGGATCAATTTTCACTTGAGAAGAATGCCACGTTGAATTAGCTGACGACCTTTACTTGCAACCCTACCCGACCTTCTAGCTCAACTTCCTTTAGGGCTACATCTCTACGAGCCTCCACGATCAAATGATCTCTTCACTTGATTGATTTAGCTTTTATCCTTAGGCCTCTTTAAATAGTTTCTCCTTTAGTCTCTTAAGAACCCTCTAGACTTAGGGTTTTAGTCCTCTATGTTGAAGAATCTATGGCATCTAAGTATGATGAGATTCTTTTGACAATGATAAATATTTGTGAAGCACTTTTTACTTTTTCTTATTAACATAATCTTCTCTTATTATTATTAGTGTGATTTCTTTCTTCATTAAACAATTATCAAGAACAAAAGAGACAAGAACAGAAGATGTTGGCTCTCAGCCAAGGAAAAACCTCTCTCTCCTAGAGAGGAAAACCCTTCTGGAAATTTCTCTTATTGAAGCTTCAATTGACAAATGCCAAACCCTAGACCCTTTATTAGTGGATCCTCCAAGCACAAGACACAATCTCTCTTCCTTTTGTCCTTCAATCAATGCCTTCTTCTTTTTTGCACCTTGATCTCTTCCTTAGTACTTCTTCCGGCAAATGGTAACTCTTTTTTCGGCAACTGCAGAAACCCTAGGTCTCCTTAGAGATCTCTTCTTTGGAGTCTTCCTTTCCTTCTATACTTTTCTTGGAAATCCTCCCTTTCTTTGACACTTAGGCTAGAGAATGAGACCTTCCTTGAGAGATATATCCAAGTTGAGACGCTGATCCTCTTTACCCTACTACAGGTCTGATTTCTTCGCACATGTGGCTGATACAGACTTGTACTTGGCCCTTTTTCTTGTTTCTTTCCTTCACCTTAGGTGAGACTTCCTTCGCTTGATATGGAGGCCTATCTGGAGCGTCTTTTTCACCCAAAACACCTCTTCTTATGTTGTTGCACTTAGGGTTCTATTATGTCAGTAGAATGACCCTTCTTCCTTCACATGTGTGGTATAAATTAGCCCCAAAACAACCCTCCCAAACTCAACTTCTCTTCCTTCTTCTTCTTCATTGCCCCAAAAGCACCTTTATGGTCCTTTTTCGCACTTCTTTTTCGAGCTATCTTCTTTTCTGATTTCAGAGATGATTGATGAACTAGTTGTGAGGTTGAATGGCCCTATATATAGGAGTCTGTCCCTCCTATTGGGACGACTTGAGCTAGTGAGGCCAACTTGACTTTAGGTGCACCAAAAATTCATTTCTTTGAGCCAACTTGAAGAGGAGACTTGTCTTTCCTTTGGAGGATCACCTTTAACATATTTCTTTGACTCTAATACATTGGTTTACATAGTGTAACATGCCCACTGGGTCTTCAATAATTACATTGACTCTTTGACTTTCCTAGAAGCACTTCAACATGTGCTTGACCTATCAAATGGACAAGAAATCCATTCTGGTTAATGACAAAAATAATAATTCTTTTCTTTTAAAAGTACAAAGATCAAAATTACATTTATGAAGACCGAGCCTAGTTACACTTTCTTCAACACTCCCTCTTAACTAGGGAGGTATTCATAAATCACTTTACAATGTGTTTGGACATTTTCAATCTAAATAATTCACATAAGAGAAATCAGATTGGCAATCCATCTGTTATAGCATCATAGTAACGAACATTGTTTCCACAACACAACCTTGACTGAAAGCTCTATCTCTCATTAGATTAGAGGTCAAGGTTGGTGAGACCAGTGACGATAGACACCTTCATCATTGTCTCTCAAGGTACATAGCCACCTGGGTGTTCACTAAGTATGGCCTTCTAGGACTATCCGTATCTTGGGTTCCCATCCCTCAAAGAGTATCAAATTCCGAATGATTGCCCAATCCTCCCTTCTTTCTTCCCCAGTGAAGACAAGAATGTTGTGTCTATCTCTCCCTCTCAACTAGGGAAGATATGCCCATTCCTATAAAGGAATGTACCCATGTTTCCTCTGACTAGGAACTCGCCCAAGCTCCCTCTTAATTAGGGACTTGTCAAAGCTCCCTCTTCAACTAGGGACTCTCCTTTTCATCAATAACTTATTATTTGTGGGTCCTTCAGCTGCTTGATCAATTTATTTTCCTTGATGTCATGAAATTCAGTCGAGCTTCTTCTTTGTAGGGCACCAATGATCAATCACTTTCCTTCTTAGTTCGTCATGTCATTCCTTTCGCCATGGAAAGTGGCCTTCTTGATATATATTTGGAACCTTTGTCATATGGCTACTTCTTTCTCATCATGCTTCTTTCCGGAATTTCCATCCTCCACATGAATGTTAGTTGTACTTACATTTACAACTCTCGTTCCAGTAGCCTTGCATGACTACATCTAGATATTACTCAAGAAAAATCAAAATATAACATTAAATAAAATAGTACCTTATGAGATGGATTTTCATCATGACATCTTGTTGGCTTGAATCATCAACATCCTACATTTTCACATCTCCAAGGGCTTTCTAGGTGTTAAGGTTCCTTTGATGTTTTTCTTCCTTTTTCAGAATTATTGAGCCTTCTTCCGAGAGATGCTTTCAACAAATCTGTCTCATGTTGATTCCTAGTGTCCATGGTGTCCTTTCGTCCCTAATCTCTTTATCTCATGTGCTTCTTTATAGATTTTATTTTCAGCCACCTCATACCTCATATGAGGATATTTCTCATGTTGACCATTTTTATTGTGAGAACTATGTCTTCATGCATATCTTCAATGAAAGAGATCTACCCTGTTCTTGACCATGCTACTAGATCAATTTCCCATGCTCATTGATACAAATGATGACATGACTTTAACTGAAAACATAGATGCATACATATCTCATCTTAGTTCTTTCCTTGATCATATCAACTTCCTTGGACATTTTCCTAGATTGAGATTGCCTCAATCTCCGTTGCTTTGCTAAATCTTTCTTTGCCTACATATCATCCTTTCTTGAATCCTCATAAGAGGAATTCTTATCGAGACATCTGCTTTCCCTTAAAGTCATGAACCCTTTATTGAATATTTCACCGGAGGATCCTTATAGTCCTCATCCTGCAAATGCTTCTTTTTTCTGATCATAGTGGCCTTCTAAGATGTTTCTTCTTGATCATGATCATTCCTTTATGCATTGATGAGGTCATTCAATGGCTACATCCCTCCTACATGAACATCTTTATCTGAGCTATCTCTGCATAATGATCCTATATTCCTGAAGATACCATTCTCATAAATCATGCATTCTATCCTACTTCTACATGTTCATATGATACCCAAGACTTTAAATAAGACTTGTGTGAAGAAGTTGATCTCGATCATAGTAGAGATCCGAAGGGTCCTCTGTCTTCTGCTTCTTTTCTTCTTCTTTCACTTCTTGGATAATGTAGGATTCTTCTCATTTCCTCTTATTGTTGTCCTTCTTGAACTTAGGACAATCCCTCTTATAGTGTCCATACTATTGACAACCAAAGCATTGGACTTTGGACATATCTCTTTTACCCTTTCTCTGTGGACCAAACTTGCCAAATTTCCCTTTCTCTTGGCCATAGCAACAAATGCCTGCTCCTTAGATCCCACATCATCTTTGGCTTTGAGTCTAGTCTCCTCAATTTTGCATAGAGACCAAAGTTCATTCAACGGGGTACCTTCCTTCTTGGCATATATACTTGATGTGAAGTTTCCCCATTCCTCAGGTAATGCATTGAGCACCAAAGTTGTCATCTCTGTGTCTGACATAACTTCTCACAGTTCTTGCATTTGGTCTCTCATCTCAGAGATCTCCATGAAGTAGGGAGCTATTCCTTCTTCCTTGGAGATCTTCATTTTATATAGTTCATTACGCAACGATATCACTTCTCCAGCTGTAATAACTGAGAATAGCTCCACCAACTTATCATAGATTTCTTTTGATGTTTCAAGTTTGGAAACATAAGGAATGAGAGGGTCCTTGATAGATTCTATTGGAATCCTTTGAACCCTTGTTTTATCCTTATTCTACTTTGTTGTTCCTTAGTAGGAATAATGACACTCCCTTTGATGTAGTCCAAAAGTTCATTTTCTTTGAGAAATAGACCAGTCCTCTTTTTCCATGCAAGGAAATTAGCAGTCCCAACCAATTTGTTGCTTTCCTTGCAAAAAGACATTTTGATATTTTCAGAAGAGGACATAAAAATACTTACTTGAGAGAGTTGTTGTGAAGAGGCCTTGCTGCTTCCTTGAAGATTTGATGATTTGACTTCTTAGATCTTGGAGTTCTTCAAGATGCTTCCTTCAAGGTGCCTTATGAGAGATTTTCTTGGTGATGAAAACTTATCATTGTGTAGATATGGAGATCTTCAATGATGATTCTGGATCTGAGTACCTTCCTTTGAAGATGCTGTGTCTTTGATGTAAACCCTTTCTTGGATGAACCTTCTTGTAGAAGCCTTAAGATGGAAGGCTTTCTTCTAGCTTTTTTTCTAGGTTGGTAGTCCTTCTTGATGGGTCTAGGAGAGGAGATGGTAATCCTCCTTGTCTTTGATGGATCTGGAGCCCTTGCTTGTAGATCTAATGCTTCAACCTTTGTGTGCCCTTGCTTCTTGATGCTGATGCTTCAATCTTCTATGTGTTCTTGAGATGCCCTTCCTTGATGTGTCACCTTAGCTCTGACACCATTTTGAAGAATCTAGGGCATCTAAGTATGATGAGATTCTTCTGACAATGATAACTATTGTGAAGCACTTTTTACTTTTTCTTATTAACACAATCTTCTCTTATTATTATTAGTGTGTGATCGCTTTCTTCATCAAACAGTTATCAGAAACAAAAGAGACAAGAACACAAGATGTTGGCTCTCAGCCAGGGAAAATCCTCTCTCTCCTAGAGAGGAAAACCCTTCTGGAAATTTCTCTTATTGAAGCTTCAATTGACAAATGCCAAACCCTAGACCCTTGACTAGTGGATCCTCCAAGCACAAGACACAGTCTCCCTTCCTTTTGTCCTTCAATCAATGCCTTCTTCTGCTTTGCACCTTGATCTCTTCCTTAGCACATCTTCCAACAACTAGCAGGGCTTTTTCAGGCAACTGCAGAAACCCTAGGTCTCCTTACAAACTTCTTCTTTGGAGTCTTCCTTTCCTTCTCTACTTCGCTTGGAAATCTTTCCTTTCTTTGAAACTTAGGCTAGAGAATGAGACCTTCCTTGAGAGATATTTCCGAGTTGAGAAGTTGATCCTCCTTACCCTACTGCAGGTCTGATTTCTTCACATGTGTGGCTGATATAGACTTATACTTGGCCCTTTTTCTTGCTTCTTTCCTTCGCTTTAGGTGAGACTTCCTTCGCTTGAGATGGAGGCCTATTAGGAGCCTCTTTTTCACCCCAAACACCTCTTCTTATGTTGCTGCGCTGAGGGTTTTGTTATGGCAGCAGAATGACCCTTCTTTCTTTGCACTTGTGGCATAGATTAGCCCCAAAAAAACCCTCCCAAATTCGATTTCTCTTCCTTCTTCTTCGCTGCCTTAGAATCACCTTTATGCTCCTTTTTCGCACTTCTTTTTTGACCTATCTTTTCACTGATTTCAGAGATGATGGATGGACTAGTTGTGAGGTCGAATGGCCCTATATATAGGAGTCTGTCCCTCCTATTGGGCTGACTTGAGCTAGTGAAGCCGACTTGACTTTAGGTGCACCAAAAATTCATTTCTTTGAGCCGACTTGAAGAGGAGACTTGTCTTTGCTTTGGAGGATCACCTTTAACATATTTCTTTAACTTTAATACATATGTTTACATAGTGTAACATGCCCACATGGGTCTTCAATAATTACATTGACTCTTTGACTTTCCTAGAAGCACTTGAACATGTGCTTGACTTATCAAATGGATAAGAAATCCATTCTTGTTAATGACAAAAATAATAATTCTTTTCTTTTACAAGTACAAAGATCAAAATTACATTTATGAAGACTGAACCTAGTTACGCTTTCTTCAACACTCTACACCCTAGGAAATAATAAAAATTTTCTTTTTAGATTTTAAACCCCTTCTTGGATTCAAAATCCAACTGCTTGGTTATTTAACCCACAAAAAATTTGTGGTCCATTTCCTCCCAAACCCACTGTCCTAGGGATGTAGGAGTACCTTCAAAGCAACACAAATCAACACTCCCTCTTAGTTAGGGAGGTACTTCCACTGCTAGGAAGTATCCATCATCATCATCGGTGAACTAACCCATCTGGCATCCACATTTGCAACATATCTTGTAGAATGGACCACACTATCTCGGTAGCATCTTTGTCTCATCTTGTCAGAATTTGAAGATCTCAAACTTCCACAGGGCTGCTCCCTTTGAAGCTAGACGCCCTTTGAGTCTACACGGTCTCCATGACACTCAAGAATCTGGTTTGGGTCTTAAAATTTCAAACATAAACACACTCAAATGCCACAACACTTCCTACTTTGCACAATGGTATAACAACCATTGGTGAATCAACTAGTGCACATGACATTTTTTTAACCTTTTAAACTTACTACTTGTTATATTACAATCTAGAATACACCAATCGTAGGGCTTTTGTACCAATGATCATGGCCTTTATAGACAACCCTGATACAAGGGCACAACTAGGGCTTGGTGTCAACTCCTATGATCACCAATCTACCCTGAATAAAGTACACTTGACCTACTTGCTGATGTGGTGCCCCATAACTCTTTTAATCCATGCACCTTGAACACATCTGGCGAGTCCTCTTGCCTCCCAATCTGCTGGTCACTTCAACTTGCCACTATCTTTAACTTTGGTATGTGAAAAACATCTCCTCTTTCCACAATTTTATTAAAAGCTAGATATTGATAAATAGAAAACCTATTGACAGATAGCCTGGATTAATCAATCAGAACATGTTTTAGCTGGCATTTAAAAATAGTCTTCTCGATAAATATCGAGTAATATTTGGAGAAGATTGTGGATGGAGCATCATTGGAAGTTTTAGAGGTGATGTTATACTCCCAAATGGGAATACTGGTGCCTCATTAAATAGTGTTTAGAGGTAATTTCATTAATGGCTTTTAGCTTTGTATCTACACAATTATTATAATGTGGTGATACCTGAGTTATATCTAGGTTGAATGTCGGATGCAATGACCCTACAAATCAGTTGGAATGTTGCAGATTGAATTTTAAACTTGCTGGAAAGATTTTAAATCTTCTATGAGCAGTTGTTGCCCAATAATATTCATCTTGTAGTACTCATTTTCTTGTGTGAATAGTGCTATTTTTGAAGTAATAATAAATATATCAGTTTTCCTGAAGATAATGAGCCTTGGAACTAGCTTTTGGAAAATAACAATGATTCCCATGCAAAAAGAATTTCCACTTAGAGGTGAACTAAAAACGATGATCAATATTTTTGATCTGCTTTCAGTGACTAACCAAACACAAGAAGTGATGTTACATGGAAAGGCTAGGCAAAAGTTGAAGATATATGCTCTAAGCAGCTTATGGGAAATTGTTCATCGAACATTGACTTTTATCAGCCAAATATGCAAGAGGAGGAGATCTAGGTATTAAAAGTCATTGTAATATGTGAAAGTTGTGGAAACTAGGGGGTGTGGCTAGAATTCACCTTTTGCCGAAGGAAAGTAAGTATACTGGCAGTTCATGAAGAACGAAATCTGTCAATTGATCAAAGCTCTTGTGTTGCACCCATTAGCTAGAAGCTATTGTATACTTCTATTTGTTGTCTTAACTTCTACACAGATTGTGATTTAATTTTTGTTTTTTACTGCGTGAAATATTTTTGAGCTGAAACCACCTTAGTCACCATCAGAGTTAACAGTAGAAGAGTAGAGAATATTGTTGCAAATAAATAATAAAATCATAGGCATGAAATCTATTTACATATAAAATATCAAAGTCTTTGAAAGAAAAGTCAAACCCAACAAAGTAAAAATAAATTACAAATAAACTGGTTAAGTGGAAAAACAAAGACAAAGTGGGGGAAGTTTCTCTTACATGGATTTTGAAATTTCTTTCTTACATGGATTTTGAAATTTCTTTCTCCCAATTTATTCTAGCTGTGCCACCTTTGTAAATTATCTTTAGTCATTTTGGAACTTGCAGATTAGATGAACAAACATCAATTTCATATAACTGTTTTTCAGGTCTTTCTAGGGCCACTTCTATATCAACTAGTCCATTGAATTTACACAAAAATTCTGAAGGGTTTGGTGTAGCTTCTTTTACACCAGGAATCAGTGATATTCATCTACATTTGGGGCAGGTACTAAGCATACTAGCTTTCATCTAAATTTGGGAGGGGTACTAAACACTTTGTGCAATCTAAGTTATGACATACTAGTTTTCAAGTACATTTGGGAGGGGTACTAAGCACCTTTAGCCAGTGAAGATTGTAGATTTCTTATTCTCAACATTTTCATTAAAACATGAGACATTTGTCCTTTTAGCCCCATAATATCTACAACTTTCTATATTGTTGCTTCATGAAAACTTGCTTCTAATTGAGTAGAGTGTTTGTAGATATGGATGAAACAAATCAATTTTTTCAATCCAAGTTATGACCATACTAGTTATCATCTACAATTGGGAGGGGTACTAAGCACTTTGTGCCATTGGAGAGTGTGGGTTTCTTATGTGTGTATTTCAATCTCAACATTACATTAAAGCATGATGCATTTGTCCTTTTAGCACCATAATATCTACAACTTTCTATATGGTGGCTTCATGTTTTTCTGAAGGAGCCAAAAGCATCATGGACTTCTTCCATCATTCTATCATAGAGGAATGCATCTTTGGTAAGAACTTATCACAGCTAGTCAATATAAAGAACATAAAAAATTTGAGTTCCTAGAAGGCTAGGAAAGATTGCATTCAACTTTGACCTCACTCCAACAATTCCTTGTAGCCCTTATCCTACATACATTTTTCTACCATTTTTCAATCAACTTTAGTTGGGTCTTAATTCACATACTAACATGTCTTGGGATGAAGCCTCATATTGTTGAAAAATAATAGCGAGAAAGGTCCTCCTTTGACTTGTGCCTCAGTCAATGAGACCAAGAAGCAGTTCTCCTTGGCATGCACGAGTTCTTAAAAATCATGGAGAGTTCCTATAAGTTAGGACAATTCATGAAGCAATTTGAATGATATGCAGGAGTGCAAGACTTAGTTTCTTGTATTCTAGTGTGAGTTATTTTTGGGAAAGGACAAACTAGTGAGCCTCAAGTTCTAAGTTGAGGAAGGCAAGACGAGCTGCATGAGTTAGTTAACTCTTCAATCACTAGTTTGAGTTCCAAAAATAGAACTTGCCAGAATTAGCTAATTCAAATTACTTATAGGATATCGAAAGGCACAATTGTGATCATTCTTTTGTGAGCACAAATCGGTGAGACAAAGAAATATAGAGCATAGGTTTGTGTGTGTGAGCTTGTGAGAGGAAGAGCGTGCAAGAGAAGCTTGTGCGCATATTTGAGGAGGAATTTCCCTTGGGATTTGCAGAAGGATTTAGGAAGAATTCCCTAAATAATAAGAGCAGCCTATGCACATAGATTTAGGGAGGCAAGATCAGGCTACTTGCAAGTGTTTCAAACCTAGTTCAAGCAGGGTGAACCATTGTGTTTTCTGTTGAGACAATATTGTATTGTAAGAGATCTATTGCTCATTCTTCTATCAATAAAATTCTCAAACAAGTAGAGCGTTTTCCCAATTGGGTTCCCTATAAAAATTGTGTGGCTACGTTATTTCTGTTCCTATGCCACTCCAAATTAAGTAGAGAAAATTTTGTGTCTTGGGTTACAAGTATAGTGTTAGATTTGTTCATTCAAGCAGATCAAAATTTTCGTGGTTTTTCTACATGGTATCAGAGCAGTGAAAAGAATCAAGACCAACACAAGTTGAGGAAAGCCTCATAGGAGAATAACTTTTGAAGTAGTCACAACCTCTAGGAGCCTTATCAAGTTAGGAGCCGAGTTTCATTGTGCCTTTCTGTGATTTGGTATAGGTTGAGTTTGAGGGCAGTTCATGGATGAGCTCGAGGGCAGTGATGTGTTTTTTGTGTGTAATTATCTTTGTATTAGGCCGATATTTTCTATATGCATTGAAAGGAGAGCCGAGCCCTTGTAGTCTCAGTGTTGGAAAACTAGAAGGCCTAATAGGTGGCTGGAACATTCCTTTAGGACAACATATGAAGGAGGCTTGTAAAGGGAGGGTTACACAAGTTTTTGTGGAGGTTTAGAGGCCGAGTTGTGGAGGACTAGTGCACTGTGTTTAGGTGCACTAATCAGAGGCTGAGGAATCTCAAAGGAACACCTAGAACCGTGACCTAAGAAGAGCAGAAGAAGCCTGTTAGTTGAGGTATGTTTTGTGTTCTTTAGTGTTTGATGCATTGCTAGGTTGTGTAGGGATGTTCTACAGTTTGTTTGAGCAACAGTTGGTTGACAACTTAACTACAGTATTGGAGGACTATTAGAAGTTGTCTTTTGTGCCCTAAGTACAACCTCATGTGAAGGACTATAAGATTGTTAATGGGCATGTGTTGGAGAGATCTCTAAGTATGCATAATGGCGTACTAACGATTGTGAGCAGATCACTGTTTAGAGGGAGCATCGAACTTCGTTCCATGGAAAGGGAGGATCATGATAGTTCTGGAAGATAATCAGGTGGGAGATTTCATCAAGCAGGCAATAGCACCACCTCAATATCCCTAGCAGTTGGTCCAACGTGATAAGAATGATATCAAGGCAAGGAGGATTATTCTAGAAGGGGTTAGAGATCATATAGTACCTCATATCCCTGAGAAGAAGACAACATATGAGATGTTCGATTGCATCTTAAAATTGTATCAAAGTACTAGTGATACTAGGAAGCTTGCTCGTAAGGAGAATTTGAGTATCCGGATGAGGAAGGATGAGCCCATTATCACATATTTGTCAAGGTTCACTAAGGTACAAGATGAATTGGGTGGTGTGGCTGTGGTTGTATTTGATCATAACCTTGTGAGTTTTTCCTTATTTGGACTTCACAAGTCTTGGAAAAGGTTCCAATGTGCTATTAGTGGGAGAGAGAACTTTCCAAATTGGGAAAAGTTTTGGACTGACCGCATACCAAAAGAGATTCCAAGAGTAACCATAGAAGGGAGATCAATTATGATAGTGGACGAGGAGAACCTTGCCTTGACAAGCAAGGATAAGGGCAAGAAGGGCCAAGGAGAGGTCAAGTCCAGTCAGAAGGGAAAGAAGAAGGATCTAAGCAAGATCAAGTGCTTCCATTTCCATGTTTTGACACTATGCCACGAAGTGTCCTAAGCGGAAGGAGGAGTCTAGTAAGGATCATGTCGCTACATCAACGGAGGTAGATGCATTTTCTGCCCAGTTCAAGAAGGATTTCTCATTGATTACTTGCAGGGCAAGCTCAACTGATAGCAACATATGGTATATTGATTTAGGAGCATCCTTACAGATGACTAGGAATAAGAAGAGTTTTAGCCACCTGAAGGAGAAGGAGATACCATTTCAAATTGAGCTAGGAGATGATGGTCAGTATGCAACTAGAGGAGTTGGTACTGTCAGTTTTCACAGGGATTCAACTAATCCTCTTCATCTCAAAGATGTTCTCTATGTTCCAAGATTGAGGCAAAATCTTGTTTCAGTAGCTACCCTTGAAGACAAGGGAAATGATATCATCTTCAACAAAGATAAGGCATACCTCCAACACTTAGCTTCTGGATGTAAGAAACATATAGGTTTTAGGGTGAAGAATCTCAACAAGTTGCAGGTAGAGACAAATGCAGCCTTGAGAAACAAGGCAAAGAGAGCTCAAAGTAGAGAAGTGGTGGTTGAGTGAGAGAAGGATAAAGCTCTCAATATTGAGCCTCAACCAATATCTCAGTTTGAGTCTAAGCTAGTTGGTTGTTGCGCTGACTAGCAGGATGACAAGAAGCATAGCCTGGGGCAAGTGGATGCAACCACTCAGTCAAAGAATCCCAGTATAGGGAGAATTCGAGTCAAGTGGGTTGAGGATTTGGCTAAGAGAGATCAAAAGAAAGTTGAATCTTCTTGTATCACTTCTAGCCAGAGGAAGCAACCACAGAGGTACACAGGGTACATGTCACTTATGACTAAAGTGATGGACTTGCAAGACTTGGTGAGAAAGAATAAGTTTTCAAATCAGGTTCCATAGAAGAAAGTAGGGAAGTTTTCTAGTTTAGAGGGAGCAACTGCAGCAGCGGAGAATGTGGAAGAATTGGGCAAAGATCCAGGTGGACGAGGTTCTTCCAGAAACACCTTCCTCGGTTAGAGGGAGTGTTGAAAATAGTAGCAAGAAAGGTCCTTCTTTGACTTGTGCCTTAGTCAAAGAGACCAAGAAGCATATCTCCTTAACGTGCACGAGTTCCTAAAAGTTAGGATGAGTTCCTAAAAATTAGAGTGAGTTCCTATAAGTTAGGACAATTCATGAAGTAGTTTGACTGATATGTAGGAGTGGAAGGCTCAAGTTGTTGTCTTCTAGTGCGAGTTATTTTTGGGAAAAGACAAATGAGCCTCTAGTTCTAAATTGAGGTAGGATGAGTTGCATGAGTTAGTTAACTCATCAATCACTAATTTGAGTTCCAAAAATAGAACTTGCCAGAATTAGCTAATTCTAATTATTCATAAGGAGATCAAAAGGCACACTTGTGATCATTGTTTTGTGATCACAAGTTGGTGAGACAAAGAAATATAGAGCATAGGTTTGTGTGTGTGAGCATGTGAGAGGAAGAGCATGCAAGAGAAGCTTGTGCGTAAATTTGAGGAGAAATTTCCCTTGGGATTTGCGCAAAGATTTATGGAGAATTCCCTAAATAATACAGTAGACTATGCGCATAGAAACAGGGAGGCATGATCAGGCTACTTGCAGGTGTTTCAAGCCTATTTAGGTAGGGAGAACCATCGTGTTTTTTGTTGAGACAATATTGTATTGTAAGAGTTATATTGTTCATTCTTCTATCAATAAAATTCTCAAACAAGTAGAGGGTTTTCCCAGTTTGATTCTCTAGAAAAATTGTGTTTTTGATATTGTCGCTGTGTTATTTATGTTCCTATTCCGTTGCAAATTAAGTAGGAAAATTCTGTGTCTTGGGTTACAAGTTAGTTTTAAACTTTTTCATTCAAGCAGATTAGAATTTTTGTGGTTTTTCTACAAATAATTCATCTTACATATGTTTTTTCCATTCCTAAATCAACTTTCGTTGGGCCTTAAGGCCACACACTAACTTGTCTTGAGACCAAGCCTCAAAAAACCTAGGAACATAGATTAGCTAAAACCAAATAGGGTCTCTAACTAGAAAAAAGGGTGATGAAAGTGAGCCTTAAAAGAAACAAATGCATTAGAATATTGAAACCATGGCATTCTCTTCATTATCAACACCTTATTTACTTGACACTTCCTATGATTCTTCCATCTTGCCAATTCACAGGATAACGTGACTTTTGTAGACGGTGAAATAATTTCTAAGCCTTCTCTTGGGGTTAAGATCCATATTTTCATACCATGAAGTTGCATGGTTCTTCACCCTACTTTGTCATGTTGGTTTGAGATGGAGGTCCCACACATGTTTCCTCTCCTATACTCATGATAAGTGAGCAGTCTTGGCTTCACCTGTCTCAGTGTCTGCTTTAGCCGGCCCTACTTTGTCTTTAGCCTTGCCCCTGCTTGCTGAGGTGATGGCTTTTGGGTCGAAAATAGGTTGAACCCCGCCCGAAGTGCCCCACTAAGAGCACCTACTAATAGCATGTGTTACGATCCATCGAGGGCCACTTGTCCTAGCTTTGCTACTTTATAATGTTGTCATTACCCTAGGCATTAACATTGGTATATCTAAGCAATACCCTCAAAATAACCTAAGAATACAACTAAAAGGAACATGATCTTTTACCAGAAAAAAGCGACATAAAAGCATGCAACAAAAACAACAAATACATAAGAATATTGAATCCATTTCTTTATCTCCATTCTCAACACCTTATCCACATGCACTTGCTATGATTCTTCTATTTTGCCACTTCACTTAGTAATGTGACTTCTAGCCGTTAATATTGGTGGAGGGGAAATAACCTATTTTTTATCCTTCTCTTTGGGGCTAAGATCCATAACCCTCGTATCATGAGGGTGCATAGTCCTCCCCCTTGCATGATTGTGTTGGCTTGAGGAAGAGTGACCACATTTATTGGCGTTAAGATACCCCCTTGCGTGATTGTGTTGGTTTGAGGCAGAGTGATCACATTTATTTGCCTGCTTGCACGCGTGAAAATTTTCAAAATTTTCAAGCAGGCAAATCAATTGTTCATAATGAACTTGGTTGTAAATAAATTTTGATATTAAATAAAACAAATTAAGTTCTCTTTGTACAATTTTGAGAATATTAGTTTATGATGTTTAATTGTGATGTCTCCAGCCACCCTTGGGCGATGCCACTCAAACACACCTCGAAATTTTACCTTTTCACTCAAAACCCTAGGAAAAAATTAAACCAGAAATATATATAGACCAAATACATTTAACATATTTCATTGTTCCCAAGCATAACAAAAAATATAAGCATAATTTAACCACAATACACAAATTGAGCACAGTTAACCAAAATATTACAGGAAACATAAAACCAGTTCTCAAATACTTATCTGTGAATGTTGTCGTTAGTTACGGGCCTGTGATGTTCCTCCCAACCAAAGACCTTATGGTTCATAAACTCTCAACCACAGGTCACCCCCGAGCTGGGGCTCCAACTCCATAGGAAAAAATACCAATAATAATAGCATATCCATGGCCAAGGCACCAATGCAACAATCGCGACTCCAACCACTATGGTTTGCTTCCTCGAATCTGCGCCCAAGTGGCATACCCTTCTCTGGGACCCGCTAGTCCCTCTATGATGCCTACCTTCGAGGGTGCCTCATGGTGAGTCAGGAATTGTTCAGCACTGGGCTCCAGGAGCTCGTCCTGCTTCTAGGCCTTCTACGCACCCTTCCAGGCCATAAATGATTTGGCTTCTGATTAGTTCCAGAACCCAAGTGGCACACCCTTCTCCAAAACCCGTTAGTCCCTTTGTGGTGCTCGCTTTCCAAGGATTAACAACTGATCACCCGAACTCCAGTCTATCCCTGAGTCCAAGCACATGATTCACCAACTAAAAATCCCCGGTCAGTTCCAAAACCCACACCGGTTTCATCGACTAGTACAAAACCCTTAATCATTGAATAATCCTCCCGAATGAATGACTGGGTAACCAACTCCCCCCTTTTATAAACATAATTCTCCTTTATATACTATTATAATATTTTATTATGATACTAAAATATTACCTTTTCATCTAGACCTTTTTCATGCCGTAGAGTCATGGGCCCGTTTAGGTCCGCCTACAACCATTATGTGTTTATTAATATTCATAAATTAAACATATTTACCACACTCGACCTCTTAGCCTCATAGCATATAAAACCATAATTACGCAGGCACACCAGTCCCAACACATAGACACACATACACATGGGTGTACCGCCCCAGAAGCAACTTTCGGCTCACCAACGTAATAATCACGGCACTCAGACCCATTACATAGGCACACTGGCCTTATTCATATTCGTAACTTGGTCCATTTACCTAAAATGTACATAAACACAGAGGCATACAAGCCTCACAAGTCTTGGGCTCACCAGCCAATGCATTTTATGCATGGTTATTACATTACTCATTCGGTGTTGGAACTAGGGGTGTTCCATTAATTATAGACATTTTTAGCCTCTCCCTCTAGCTAGGGACTATAGTTTTTGCGTAGTGGTCAAAATCCTTTGAATGTATATTAGTTTGCTCAGTTTCATCAAATTTATTCTGAGTTTTATCAAATTTTTAATATTTATTTTATTTATTTAGAAAAAAATGAATTCATTTTTATATTTTTGAAATTTAAAATATCCCTTTTTGATGAGTTTCATTCTTACATGATTTGACTTAAATATCGCGTATGGATTTGTTTTTATTTTACTTGTCAGGAATAATTAATCATTTAAAAAATTGATTTTTGTATCCGTCACTATGTAAGCTTTTTATATTAAATAATAATAAGATTGAGATTTATTTTACTTAATTGTCAAGAATAATTAATCATTTAAAAATCCGTTTTTTGTATTAGTCACTATGTAGGCTTTTTATATTAAAAAATTATGAGATTGCAGAGATCCTTGCAATCAACGCTTTGTAATTTATTGTATTCCATGTTGTAGGTGAGACATTGCACTCTTTTTCAAATTGTAGAGTTTTCTACAACCGACACTCCACAGTAGAATTATCTAACAATTGTAGGTGTGTCAATTCTCTAACAATTTATTATACTTGGTAGCACACTGAGATGACATTCCTCCACCGCCTCACAAATAGACCATCCACTGAATTGTGAGTAATTTCTAGTGTCATCCTAGGCGTCTAAGGCATATCATAAGCTATCCATAGAGGAAAAGGCACCAGACTCAACATTCCTTCTCGTTCCACCTACTATCTGTGAAAATTCGTATACTCTGAAGGAACCCCTACTGCAGAAAATCTGAATCTACTTCACCTACTTGATTTTTAAATTACATTCATCAAGTTATTCTTCTGAACAATGAAGCAAATTGCTTCTGCAACCTACACTAATTAAATATTTGATCTCATGAAACAGAAAACAGAGCAAAGAACAAGATACATAGGACACACTTATTTTTGGACACAATAGTCCCTGGGAAAACCGGTGCAACAAATCTGAGGGTTTTATTATTATGCGGGAGAATATCTAAATACAACTCTAGGATTCTCATCTAGCAATCCTTTACAGAGAAAATACTGGTGGAAAATCTGGGTGAGTTTTACATCACTTCACCCGACAGAATTGCGGTTGATTCATCACAACACTGGCTAACCCCAAATATTTTTGCGTTGGCTCTGCGTCACCTTCTCTACCCTCTGTGTTAGCTCTCTTGGCTGTTTCGACAGTTCCTGATAGCTCTTGGCTACTGCGTTGCCTCTACGTCAGCTCTCCCAACTATTCTGGTAGTTTCAGTTGTTCTGACAGTTCTAGATTTTGCGTTAGCTCTACCACCTACTGCGCTGCCTCTCTGCAAGCTCTCTTTGCCTCTTTGTTCTGTATTTTTTGGAAAGTCATTCTCTAGGATTTTCTCTGCCCATCATCTGCAAGATCTCCCCAATTGATTTTCCTCTTGAGAACTTCTCACCTCAAAAAATCGATTTCCTCAATCTCTCTGTGTGTATTTCCAAATGAACCCCAAGCCTCCTTATACTTTTCTCGTTGAGACTTCAACGACCGAGATTAAGTCCCTAATCAACAGCTAAGATTAAAACATGACTTGATCCGCCTTCTAGATCATTCTCACCCATATTTTGGTTAATACCCATTAATATTTTAATTTTCCTAAGTTTAGATTTATAAACCCCATTAAAAATATTAATTATTTTAATAAAATACAATCCGAGTGGAATTTCACCAAACGGTTTCTAGGTTCTTTAGAACTCACGTGTCGTAGCCTTTCCACTAATTTTCAAGGCTAGATCACTTCCGATGCTACCAAAAGCTAACACTATCCTGGTGGAAGCATTCATTACAATTCCCTAATTTCCAAACATCCGGTTCAACCTAGGTATGCTCTAGCTTCCACTGAGACATGCACATCTACAACAATAGTTTTGGTGACTACATATGCTTAGGGTGAGGGAACAACCTCTAGCTACTACGAGAAGAAGCATAATTGAAGATTCAATCGAAGAAAACAAATAAGAGTGCTATTTTTAAGGTGGTGGTTATTGTTGAAGCAATATTTGAGTTAAGATTTTTTCTTTGCAACTCCAGTTGCGTTTACCAAAGCCATTGCCCGAAAGAGAGTAAAAAAGTTATATCACTTAATAGCTAAGTCACATGACACGACGAGATGTAAATTTGAGTATTCAACACGAGACATGACCCTGGACACAGGACATGAGGGACACATTATATATATATATATATATATATATATAGAGAGAGAGAGAGAGAGAGAGAGAGAGAGAGAGTATTGAAATATAGTGCTTGATCCATATAGATATGAATCATGATGATATCTATTAAGTATTTAGTATATACTATTTACTATTTAGTAATTTACTAGTTAGTTTATTAATTTAGTACATCAATGATGTTCACAGTTCAATGTTCATGTTATAAGTTATGTTATTAACTTCAAATAGGTTTGATCATGTTCAAACTTCACATAAGGTAGTTTATGAATTATAATTTTTTATGTGTTCAAACTTCACTATTGACTAGAGTGTTAATCGAGCTTTCCCTCCCTTTAGGAATCGAAGGTGTAGTGAGAAATGAGCACATGCCGGCGAGCTAGGATTTTTATTTCAACACATGATCTATACTTGGTCATTGGCCATAAAATGTGGTCACTGGTGTATAATTAAGTTAAGTTCCATAGACTATAACACAACTTACAGGAAATTTAAGTGC
Source organism: Pinus taeda (assembly GCA_000404065.3). Lineage (NCBI taxonomy): Eukaryota > Viridiplantae > Streptophyta > Pinopsida > Pinales > Pinaceae > Pinus > Pinus taeda. The sequence goes on from APFE030665936.1 coordinate 30,596, forward strand.
TCCAAACTCTCAGCAAAGCAAGCGAACGCTCGTCTCTTGCATCTCCAAGTCCAGGTCGATGTGAAGTTGTGAATTGTGCTCTCAATGTGAAGTTGTAAGCATTGAACTCAAATCTGATGGAATTCCTCACACTGCACAACAAATTTGATTTCGGCAGCGAACAAACTTGACTTCAACGACGAACAATGACAAAAAAACCCAAAAATAAGTCATGTTGCAGTTTGTAAATTTCATTTTTGATGGGACACGTGGCCTAAGAGCAAAAAATGTTAGGGCATGTTTTCACCACATCCAAAACATGTGTCTCGTTTAGGCGACACGAAGAAAATCGTTTTCAACATGTCTTAGGGCACGTTTCGTGTCCGACACGTGAAATACGGGACACAAGACCCTGAGGGTTGTGTCCTGTGACTTAGCTTAATAGAGACTCCCAAACCCTAGACTGAGACAAATGTTAATGATAGAAAAAAGGGGGGGAAGGGGCTGGATGTGAAGAGAGGAAGGAGATTTTAGAACAAGAGGAATCCAAGGGGGAGGACTAAAGGTTACTGGTAGATGGATAGGGCAGATATGGATACTACTTGCCACAACTAGTCATGCATGTAATGATGTGGATCCATTTATCAGTAACCTAGGCAAAAAGGAGGAGGACTAAAAGTTACTGGTAGATGGATAGGGCGGCTATGGATACTACTTGCCACAACTAGTCATGCATGTAATGACGTGGATCCACATCATACCTTTTTCCTTTTGCTAGGTTTTCTTCCTGTGCTTATTTTACCACATTCATATCCTTTGGATGATATAAAAATTTGCAACTCATGTCTTAATCCCTTGGAGAAATAGCTATGGAAAAGTTTTCTTCTAGTTCTTGTGAACTTGATTTACCAATTCCCATGTATGATGTTATCAAGTTGTACCGCTAGGCACACCCTACTTTCATATTCTTCTATTTTCCTAGCTAGCACCTGAACTATGTTTGAACTTGGTATCCCTTCACATATAATTATAATATGATTCCAATTAAATAGGGAAACCATGCATAGAGAGGAAAACCATTGTCACAAGTGCATTGATCCATTTAACATACCAGATCCAAAAAACATCAAAGCCCATCAACATCTTTGGCCCACAATTTTTTGTTTTCACTAATATTCCCCCCCCCCACACCCAACCATCCTTGGCTCAATTTTTTTTTGTTTTCTCTAATATTTCTTCGCACCCCCACCCTCAACTTCTTCTAAACTTCTTATAATGTTGTGCACTATTTAAGGAAATCCTACTACCACACCAATCCTGGAAGAGAGGAATAAGGCCCATGCTACCACAACAATCTCGGAAGTGAGGAATTCAAGCCCCAACCATCGACTAAATTTCTTGCTTGCATGCATTGTTTTTGTACTTGTAATATTCTGACTTTTTGATTAATTATTTTGTCATGAGAAATTGATTTTGCATTGGTAATATGACAAGTTTCTCACATCTAAAATATAAAGGCATTTGAAAAGCTTTATTTAGATAAATATCTTCATTATTATATAAGCACTCATTTACCATTGGATCCCTTGTTTTGTTGATAATTTCAAGTCTGCTCATTGCCTCTAATTTCCTATTTTGTTGTTGAAGCATGATTTCCACATAGCAATCCCTTACACTTGATAATTTGTTTTTCAACAAGATTAAGGCGAAGCGATAAGGAAAACTGTCTTGCTATTTATGATGCTTGATGTTGTATCTTATTGAAACAATTTCCTTTCCATCAGGATAAATGCTTTATAGACTCCTATAAAGAAGGCTCCAAACAGGCAAAATAAACCACCTTCAACATGTATTTCATTACCCTAAGGTTAATGGATGTAGGTGGGTCTTACGAGCAAACAAAGGTCAATCTTGAAGGAAACAAAATGCTAATTGTTTTTATTGTAAAGGGAATTAACCCAGAAGTTTACTTGAAACAATTTCCTTTCCATCAAGATAAATGCTTTATAGACTCTTATAAAGAAGGCATCAAACAGGTCAAAGAAACCTTCTTCAACATATATTTTGTTCCCCCAAGGACAATGGACTTAGGTGGCTCTTACGAGCAAACAAAGGTCGATCTTGAAGGAAACCAAATGCTAATTGTTTTTATTCTAAAGGGGATTAACCAAAAAGTTTTGTGAGTGGTGCCCTGAAGGGTTTTTAGATTCCTTATGAACTTCAATGCTTCATGTTACCTTCACATGCACATAGAAAAAAATGCACGTTTCCACAATGTCATACACTACTTTAGTCTATTTTAAACCAAACAAAATATTTGATGCCATTCTGATTTGCTTTTGCATATGGGATTATTGTCATATAAGAAAGACTTTGATTTTTATTATATGAATGCTTCACATGTTTTTTTAAGAATGCTTATTTTAATTATTTACTCCAATTCATTATGTTCTATTATATGAATTCTTTACATGTTCTTTTACGAATGCTCATTTTAATTATATGCTCCAATTCATTTTGTTATCATGCCAATAGATGAAATATGAGAATCCAAATACCATTTTCAAGGATATGGGAGCCATTTTGAAAACTAAATGGAAAGCATTGAACATAGAAGAGAAGAAATCATGTGAAGAGAAATATGATGAAAATAAGGCACACTAGTGGGTAAACTATGGAACTGTAAAGACTTTATTCCCTATGTTATATATTTTTCCGTTAGTTTTCAAAGGCTCACAAGTAAGACTTTTGGAAGTTGTGGGACTACAGAAACACGAGAATAAAGAGTTGAAGCTTCTCTAAAACTATTAGAAATTTAGGTCGACATTTAAGCTTTTGGAACAATATATGTTCTCTCTAGTCGTCGAAATACTTCAAAAATATAAATGAATATTGTCATTTGTTGCAACTGTTTTTGAAAATAGAAATGAATTGATGTTTTCCTCAATTTTGTGTGGCAACAAGCATTTGTGACTCTTATTTTGGTTGCTAAGCTTTGCACATTTCAAATATTTATCCATGATACCAAGGTTTGTGCTATGCTATCCTTCTTGTTTATTTTTATTATGCCTATTATGCCAATAGGTGTTTCTCTGCGGGCTTTGGCTGGGCAGATCTAGCCAATCAGAGACGCCTATTTCTGTTGCCCTCCTTCTAATGACAATCTGAAATTTGTACCAGCACAGATAAAAGTTGGTGGTTGGGCATATTGGAGTTTCATCCCATGTTGGAGGGCATCACTGCCTAGAAAACATTTCTCTGCGGGCTTTGGCTGGGCAGATCCAACCAATCAAAGATGCCTATTTTCATCACTCTCCTTCCAATGACAATTTGACATTTGTACCAGTGAAGATAATAGTTGGTGGTTGGGCATAGCGGAGTTTCAGCCCATGTTGGAGGGCATCACCGCCAAGAACAGTTCGCCTCCATTAAGGGCTGCCTTATGCACACAAGCAGGCGCAACATCGTGCCCACTACCACTTACAATATGTGCAAACAAGCAGCCGCAATGTTGTGCACACTATTGTTGCAAATTAGTGCTTGGAGTTCAAACTTGGCACGATTGGTTCTTTCCAGTTCATTACTGATTTTATCTGTCAGGACTATCGAAATCAACCAAAATCGATCTCTTAAGTTCCAACAGTAAGGTGGGAGCAGGCCATTGAGGCAGTGTGTGAAATTTCATATGAAAAATAGACACACCTTCAGCTAACCCTCAATGGATTTAGTGGAGGCGTAAGCAGGTCCCTCCCCCACTGGTTTCCAGCACTTGTACCTATCCTCCTCCCAGAAATTCATTTAGTCAAAGAAGGCACAAGGCATTTGCAGCCAATATGTTCAGGACTGCCACAAATTTACAGGTTTCTAACATAGAAGAAGGTAGTAGATCGCAAGCTAAGAGCATCTGTGATGGTCGTTTGGCTTCACTGAAAGTGGAGGAAGCAGGTGAACTGATAGTATTATATTTAGTTTTTTAATTTATCTTTTTATGATGACTTGGGCTTTATTTTGGGGCTCATTTCCCCTTTTTTTGATGCTATGTTTTTTGTTATGATGTTATTTATAAAGTACAAAGCTAACCCTGAGTTTTTTCATGGTTGCACTGAATAACAACTTGATTTCACATATTTAGATCAAATGGAAAAATACCCTCCTATAGACATCTCAAATGCCCTACAAATACAATGATTCATCATTGGTTTCATATCTTTGTGTGCACAAGTACATCCAATCCCTCAGGTCTAGTTGTTATTTCGCGTTGTTACTCATCTTAAGTTGCTATGTTGAATAAGTCTTTTCTAGAATAATCCAGTATCTCCATATCAAACCCACATTTTTAGTCTGAATTGGGAGGTTTGATCATAGTTTTTCATATAGATTGTATATCTTGTTTAACATGGGATCTATTTTCTAGGATTGAAATAAGTTCTGTTTTGACTGAAACCTTGAGGGTTTTGACCTTAACTACACTTCTTGTTACGTATGATATTTTACAGCTAGTAGAAAGTTTCAAGCTACAACATGGATAAAGAGCATGGTTGGATCTCTAGATATGCCATGCGAGCCATCTAAGGAGGAGTTTTGTCTTTTCTTGAGAAGTGGGATCATTTTACGTGATCTTATCAACAAGGTTCAACCAGGTGCAGTGTCTAAGGTGGGATACCAGTTATGCCCATTGGAATGTTCACATATTTTATGAAATCTGTTATTGTCTTGAAATCTAGCCTTTCTTTTTCTACCCTGTTGTTTGACTTGGGCTGTTTAGTAGGTTGTTGCAAATCATGTTTCATCACTTCCTCTAGAAAGACGACCTTTATCTTCCTATCATCATTTGAGAATGTAGAAATTTTCTTGTAGCTGCTTAAGAGATGAAGTTGCCTACTTTTAAAGCTTCTCATTAAGAGCAGGTGAGCATGCCAATCACGTTGTTATGCAAAGTACATTTGAATCTTTGATTTTAACAAGTTTTTGTTTCATCTTGTGAATCTTATTGTTTCTTCAGGAAATCTTGCAGTTGAGTTCTACAACAAAGATTGTTGACTGTATATTGGCACTGAAGGCTGATTATAAAAGGAAACAGTGTGGAGGAAATGGTTCTTAGAAATATGCAAGCCCTTTGAGGTCCCCCATGATTCCGCGAAACACACAAAATTTCCTTCAACATTCAACTCCTTGTGTGCCTATTACGGACCTTGAAACTAAGCCAAACCCTTCAGTTAGAAACATGGATGAGGGAGAAAAATGACTCGATGACATATTTCAATCTAAAGGTTTAATTAATGTGTGGTTATTGAGTTAATTTCATGCTTCGAAGTTCTAGAAACTATTGATACTTGAAAATTAAAAGTTCTTTGCTTTACACATCCTTAACCACATGCTTTGGTTGAAAGATGTAATGCGAGCTTTATTAAAGCGGTTTACTGAAAAAATGACAAATGGAAAGGAAAATGTTGATCAGAACCTTGTTGAAGCCATACAAAATTTTGCACCGGTATGCAAATATCATACCTATTTTTTTGCACTAATCCTACTCGATTAAGCACAAAACATTCCAAATGCAACATATGCTTCAAAACCCTAGTCTTGTTTAGTCATACATATTAGATATTAAAGATTTTTGTAAGCATATTGAACACTAGTTCCTCAAGAGTTCATGCTTTTAACTCTTTGTTGTTGTGCAACGGGGCTCGATGCAAGCATTCATGAATCTTATCATTGGAATTTTTGCAGAGAATAGTCAAGACAAATTTTCCCTGGTGAGAATCAATTGTCCTTGTCCTTGATGCAAAATGAAATACAAATTATCTCATTACACAATATTTGTAGTTTCATGAGTAATATCTTTTATCAAATGACTTTAAACATTGGCTGAAGTAAAAAATAATCAACCATAAATACATATGCTATAGAGATTCCATCGGGATGTGGTGATTTTCACTTAGTCCTCTCTTTGTTTGTGTTTAAGATCAGAGTGAGAAGTTCTATTCTCAGTTTGATGGCAATTTTAATCTTATGTTAACTCTAATTTTCTTTGAAGATTCAGAAAAGCTAGGATCAAGACAATTATTTCCTAAGAGAAAAGTGGTGACTGTCAAAGTCAAGATCCAAAACCTTTGCATACCTATCAGGAACGTCAAATGCCTTCGGAAGCACAGAGGAAAGAAGTCAATGCGAGTAATATTTTAAACTCTTCACTAAAAATAATAAAATTTTGATGTTGTGGAGACAAATCAGAAATGTAAACAAAATGTACTGCAGCATGAAATAATTTCAGTCGCTATTTGATTCAGTATAATGAAGGACTATTGTTTGATGAAGAATTGCGTATGCGATATGTTGACCACTACGTGTCAACTACCCATAGCAGTAAACTCCCTTTTTTCGCAAAAGGGATAGCGCCTAATCGATGTGTTCTTGCCATCTAGTTATCATCATCAGCCTGAGGACCATCTTATATTGTAAACCCTTTCTGCATGTGTAAACTGTAAATAATCTTAGCAGATCTGTGTCGTGTATGTAATTGCCTAGGTAAACCTAATTTTTTGGTGACGATCTACGTTCTAGAAGGTTTTTTGTCTCATCGATCCATGGTCGGCAGAGTTTTCCTTCAGCCTTACCCCAAAGCCACAATGGATTTTGTCACTAGAGTGTTAGGGGAGTCCTAGTGTGCTAGATCAAGTCTACGTAAAAGTAATTTGGGAATAATCCTAACTATTTGGTTAGGTTATTTTATTACAAATTGCTTGATCTGCTAGATTATATTTGTGTCGCAGAAATGGGTAGTCTGTGAGGGTCTTGTTCAAATGGGTTTTCGCCCTTGAGATGTAAAAAATGTAAAAAGAATCATAATGTAAAATGTCTTGAGGCTTAGAAAGATAATTTATCCCCTCACAGGTCCTAGGTCCTAAGTAAATTTAAATTTTCTAGAGGTAAAATTCGTGGATCCTTTAAAAAATTAAATCTTAACTGGTCCAGGGACTAAGGTTAATTGATTATTTTGCTAAATTTTATGTCTTGGGTCCCTGGGGTTAAGTCAAAGTCAAAATTTTGAGGAAATAAATGCAAAATTATAATTTTTGAATTTTATTAAAGTGCATTTAATTGAAAATTTCGAAATTTCCTTAATATTTAAAATTTCGACGGATGAGATTAAAAGAAATTTTGATCCTCATCAACAGTCGAGATCATTTTGACAAGGATCACTCGAACTAGCCGTTGGAAGATTTATCTTTAAATAGGAGGTCATTTTGTCAGTCAGATTCATCTGATCTTTTGATCGTGTACTAAGCGGAAAGCCCTCTCTTGTAATCTTTTTTATGAGCAATAAAGAAAGACTTTGGGGTTAATTTTAATAAAATTAAAAAATCTAAAAACTTTTAAAACTCTAAAATTCTAAAACTTAAAAAAAAATCTAAATTTCTAAAATTAAAAAATCCTAAACATTAAAAAATTAAAAACTTTAAAAAATCCTAAAAAAAATTAAGTTTTTAAAAAAAATCTAAAAACATTTAAAAATCTAAAAATTCTGAAAATTTTAAATTTTGTGATTAAGGATTTAAATTAAGGGGTTTTCACTTAAACGTTAAATTTTTTAATGTGGCCTATGGCCCATTAAAATTTTGATTTTTGACCCATTGATTAATTTTAAATTCCTTGGTGTCTCTGATGTTAAACGCTAAATCTCAAATTTTCATGATTCTTCTATAGTCTAGTACGATAAAAGAAAATCAACTGAATCTAGATCTTGGTCATTAACGATAATAATTTTAAATCTAGAATTTCTTGCATATGGATTATTTATGATCGTCGCGATTTCATCATTCTAGATAGCTTGTTTTATTGATGGTTAATTCAAATATCGAAGGCACTGGTCTAAAATTGTTTCTATCTTGTGGCCTTGTCTTGTTTACTTTAGTGTTTAATTTATCAATATGATTTAATCATTTAAATTCATCAAGTTATCCATCATTAAAATCTCTTAGAGTTTGTTTTTCACGGGCTATCCTCATATATTCACCTAGGGACTACCCCCCTTGACTTGTCTAGGAGAGAGTCTAAACAGAGTAAAGATTTAAGAGTGACAACCCTTACTCTAAGCGTTGTCGCGCTGCCTAGACATTATGTGCGACAACATTTTTTGGCGCCGTTGCTGAGGAGCATTTTATTTTTGGCATTTCAATGACATTTCCTCATCATCTCATCTTTTCCGCCATTTATTAGCCTCTCAAGCGGCATAACATTTCCTGGCATCGTTTAATCTTTTCATCACCTTATCTTTTGTCATCTCATTTATTGTTTCATCTGCACTTGGACATCTCGATTCGTTTCTTGTCTGGGTAGCGACTCCATTTCTTTCCATTTATTATTTCTCAGACAAGAAACCCTCCCTTATATCTGGTTGTTTGTTGCCTTTTGGATCCTAGAGTTAGATTCAAGTTCAAGTGGCGACTCCCCTTCTTTCATTTCTACAAGAATTTCTACTCGAAGCTCGCTTCTTGTGAATCTCTTGATTTCTTGAGCAGAGGTCTCTCTTTATCATCTATTTGGTCCCTCATTATTCATCATGGATGATTCGTTTACCCCGTGTCATTTTACTGATGTTCTCCATGATATTCCGGAAGTGGCCATTCATAAATTATCTTTGTTCTCAGATGTTGATTCAGTCACTGTTAGAAAGCATCTATGCAGGTTTTCTCGTATAATGCTCATATATTGTAGTTCTCCCAAGTATGATCATGAAGATGTCAAAATGTGTTTATTTTCCTTTTCGTTAGAGGGTGATGCTTTGATTTGGTTTAATAATTTTCCTGAAGATTCTTTCACTTCTTTACAAGACATCGTTTATGCTTTTAAAGATAGATATGGTTATCAAGATAGCTCCCCTTGTGCCCCAAAAATTATGTAACAGAATGAAAGTGATTTTTTGAAGGATCCAGCTGTTGATGAAACATTTAAAGACAATTCTTCATATCAGAATGTGCCATCCACCTGTACCATTGCAGATCAAATCCATGATAGTGAAAAAACAGAGACAAGCTGTCAAATCAGTGTCGACAATGAAAGGGAAAATGATAAGCAAATTATAGAAGAACTAATGCAGCTGGTAAAAAATATGGAGCTTAATCAAGAAAAATTTGTAACTGAATATGTCAAGGATGTGAGAACTTTATACACCCACATGGAAAAGCAAGATAAGGAGATGGAAACAATGAAAGCTAATCATGACAGGGAAATTAATTCAATGCAAAACAAATTATTAACTATGGATGAAGAAATGACCATCATGACATTCGATTATAATAATCAGTTGGCTACCATGCAAACAAATCATAAGAAAGAAATAAACTCTATGCAACATTGCTTGATGACCATAAAGGCAAAGAATGAAAAAGTAATAAAAGATATGGAAGCTAGTCAGATATGTCTTCAGAATAAGTTATTGAGCATGAACGAAGACCATGCCAGGGAAATCAGTGCTATGAAGGTTGAACACTTTAGCCATATGGATGCCATAACAATATAGGTACAAAAATTTCAACAGCGGTGAGAGGATCAAAGAAACAAGGAGACGTCGACAGATCAGAAGCCTCCTTATCTGTTGCAACAAACTCCATCTTATTATGAGGAGGTCATTTGTTCCATTGAAAAGTGGTTAATTGAAGGTGACCCAGATAAAATTGAAAACTATAAAAATCATATGCAAAATGAAGAAAGACATGTCACGCATATCTTACATACTTCATCTGAGAGTTTTGAAGCAGTTTTGAAGAGAGTTTTCCACATCATCAGTGATACAACCTGCCACAAAGAAAAGACGCAAGAGAAATAGAATGAGAAAGCGGTTTGATGCATTAGATGGTCAAAAGCAGCTTGATTTTTAGATACGAAAAAGTCCTACTTTATGCAATATTGGACATGGCACATCCGAGAAACAACCGAGAGATTTGCCTGAAAGCAGGCAAATGCTCAGAATGCACTATATTGAACACTTGTGATGCCATGGGGCATCTTTGTATTGAATTTCTAACCTTATGCCCTGTTATTTCAGTATTTCATTTTGCATGTAGATTTGTGCTTTTCATGTTATTAGACTAGTTAATAAGTGAGGAGCTTATATATTTCCTGTGCTTAACGTTATATGATGATCTTTGGATGGACGCTACTTATGTTATGTTGTGTGTTGTGTGGATGTAGATTCTGGATTCTCACATTCCTCCAATGCAACAACGTGTTCCCAAGTAGAGCTAGATGTTGACCACTACATTTCAACTAACCATAGTAGTACACCCCTTTTTTCGCAAAAGGAATAGCGCCTAATCAATGTGTTCCTGCCATCCAACTATCATCATCAGCCTGAGGATCATCTTATATTGTAAACCCTTTCTGCATGTGTAAATTATAAATAATCTTAGTAGATTTGTGTTGTGTATGTAATTGCCTAGGTAAACCTAATTTTTTGGTGACAATCTACATTTCGGAAGGCATTTTGTCTTGGTCGGCAAAGTTTTCCTTCAACCTTACCCTAAAGCCGAAATGGATTTTGTCACTAGAATGTTAGGGGAGTCCTAGTGTGCTAGATTAAGTCTATGTAAAAGTAATTTGGGAATAATCATAACTATTTGGTCAAGTTATTTTATTACAAATTGCTTGATCTGCTAGATTATAGTCACAAAAATAGGTAGCCTGTGAGGGTCTTGTTCAAATGGGTTTTCCCCCTTGAGATGTAAAAAATGTAAAAAAAATCATGATGTAAAATGTCTTGAGGGTTAGAAAAATAATTTATCCCATCATAGGTCCTAGGTCCTAGGTAAATTTAAATTTTCCAGAGGTAAAATTTGTGGATCCTTTAAAAAATTAAATCTTAACTGGTCCAGGGACTAAGGTTAATTGATTATTTTGCTAAATTTTATGTCTTGGGTCCTTGGGGTTAAGTCGAAGTCAAAATTTTAAGGAAATAAATGCAAAATTTTAATTTTTGAATTTATTAAAATGCATTTAATTGAAAATTTTGAAATTTCCTCAATATTTAAAATTTCGACGTATGAGATTAAAAGAAATTTTAATCCTCATCAATGGTCGAGATTATTTTGACAAGGATCACTCGAACTAGCCATTGGAAGATTTATATTTAAATAGGAGGTCATTTTGTTAGTCAGATTCATCCAATCTTTTGATCATGTACTAAGCGGAAATCTCTCTCTTGTAATCTTTTTTATGGGCAATAAAAAAAGCTTTTGGGGTTAATTTTAAAAAAATTAAAAAATCTAAAAACTTTTAAAACTCTAAAATTCTAAAACTTAAAAAATATCCAATTTCTAAATTAAAAAACCTAAACATTAAACAATTAAAAAAATTAAAAAAAATTAAAAAACGAAAAAAAAAAAAAAAAAAAAAAAAAAAAAAAAAAAAAATAAAATAAATAAATAAATAAATAAAATAAAAAAAAAATAAAAATAAAATTAATTTAAAAAAAAAATCGAAAAACATTTAAAAATCTTAAAAAAAAAAATTCTAAAAATTCTGAAAATTTTTAATTTTTGTGATTAAGGATTTAAATTAAGGGGTTTTTCACTTAAACATTAAAAAAATTTAATGTGGCCTATGGCCCATTAAAATTTCGATTTTTGACCCGTTGATTAATTTTAAATTCCTTGGTGTCTCTGATGTTAAACGCTAAATCTCAAATTTTCATGATTCTTTTATAGTCTAGTGTGATAAAAGAAAATCAATTGAATCTAGACCTTGGTCATTAACAATAATAATTTTAAATCTAGAATTTCTTGCATATGAATTATTTATGATCGTCGTGATTTCATCGTTCTGGATAACTTGTTTTATTGATGGTTAATTCAAATATCTAAGGCACTGGTCTAAAATTGTTTCTATCTTGTGGTCATGTTTTGTTTACTTTGGCGTTTAATCTATCAATCTGATTTAATCATTTAAATTCATCAAGTTATCCATCATTAAAATCTCCTAGAGTCTGTTTTTCAAGGGCTATCCTCATCTATTCACCTAGGGACTACCCCCCTTGACTTGTCTAGGAGAGAGTCTAAACAGAGTGAGTAAGGATTTAAGAGTGACAACCCTTACTCTGAGCGTTGTCGCGCTCCCTAGACATTCTGTGCGAAAACATTTTTGGCATCGTTTCCGGGGAGCATTTTATTCTTGGCGTTTCAACGACATTTCCTCATCATCTCATCTTTTCCGCCATTCATTAGCATGTCAAGCGGCATAACATTTCCTGGCGTCATTTAATCTTTCATCGCCTTATGTTTTGTCATCTCATTTATCGTTTCATCTGCACTTGGACATCTCGATTCATTTCTTGTCTGGGTGGCGACTCCATTTCTTTCCATTTATTATTTCTCAGACAAGAAGCCCTCCCTTATATCTGGTTGTTTGTTGCCTTTTGGATCCTAGAGTTAGATTCATGTTCAAGTGGCGACTCCACTTCTTTCATTTCTAAAAGAATTTCTACACAAAGCTCGCTTCTTGTGAATTTCTTGATTTCTTAATCAGAGGTCTCTCTTTATCATCTATTTGGTCCCTCATTATTCATCATGGATGATTTGTTTACCCCGTGTCATTTTACTGATGTTCTCCATGATATTCCGGAAGTGGCCATTCATAAATTATCTTTGTTCTCAGGTGGTGATTCAGTGGCTGTTAGAAAGCATCTATGCAAGTTTTCTCGTATAATGCTCATATATTGTAGTTCTCCCAAGTATGATCATGAAGATGTCAAAATGTGTTTATTTGCCTTTTCTTTAGAGGGTGATGCTTTGAATTGGTTTAATAATTGTCCTGAAGATTCTTTCACTTCTTTACAAGACATCGTTCATGCTTTTAAAGATAGATATGGTTATCAAGATAGCTCCCCTTGTGCCCCTAAAATTATGCAACATAATGAAAGTGATTTTGTGAAGGATCCAGTTGTTAATGAAACATTTCAAGACAATTCTTCATATCAGAATGTGCCATCCACCTGTACCATTGCAGATCAAATCCATGATAGTGAAAAAACAGAGACAAGTTGTCAAATCAGTGTCGACAATGAAAGGGAAAATGATAAGCAAATTATAGAAGAACTAATGCAGCTGGTAAAAAATATGGAGCTTAATCAAGAAAAATTTGTAACTGATTTCGTCAAGGATATGAGAACTTTCTACACCCACCTGGAAAAGCGAGATAAGGAGATGGAAACAATGAAAGCTAATCATGACAGGGAAATTAATTCTATGCAAAACAAGTTATTAGCTATGGATGAAGAAATGACCATCATGACATTCGATTATAATAATCAGTTGGCTACCATGCAAGAAAATCATAAGAAATAAATAAACTCTATGTAACATTGCTTGATGACCATAAAGGCAAAGAATGACAAAGTAATAAAAGATATGGAAGCTAGTCAGATATGTCTTTAGAATAAGTTAATGAGCATGAAGGAAGACCATGCCAGGGAAATCAATGCTATGAAGGTTGAACACTCTAGCCAGATGGATGCCATAACAATACAGGTACAGAAATTTCAACAGCGGTCAGAGGATCAAAGAAATAAGGAGACGTCGACAGATCAGAAGCCTCCTTATCTGCTGCAACAAGCTCCATCTTAGTATGAGGAGGTCATTTATTCCATTGAAAAGTGGTTAATTGAAGGTGACCCAGATAAAAGTGAAAACTATAAAAATCAGATGTAAAATGAAGAAAGACATGTCATGCATATCTTACATACTTCATCTAAGAGTTTTGAAGCAGAGTGTTCCACATCATTAGTGATACAGCCTCCCACAAAGAAAAGACGCAAGAGAAAGAGAATGAGAAAGCAATTTGATGCATCAGATGGTCATAAACAGCTTGATTTTTGGATAGGAAAAAGTCATACTTTATGCAGGATTGGATATGGCACATCGGAGAAACAGCCGACAGATTTTCCTGAAAGCAGACAAATGCTCAGTATGCACTATATTGAACGTTTCTGATGCCATGGGGCATCTTTGTATTGCATTTCTAACCTTATGCCTTGTTATTTCATTATTTCATTTTGCATGTAGATTTGTGTTTTTCATGTTATTAGACTAGTTAATAAATGAAAAGCTTATATATTTCCTGAGCTTAACGTTATATGATGATTTTTGAATGGACGCTACTTATGTTATGTTGTGTGTTGCGTGGATGTAGATTCTGGATTCTCACATTCCTCAAGTGCAGCAACGTGTCCCTAAGTAGAGCCAGATGTTGACCACTACGTGTCAACTACCCATAGCAATACACTCCATTTTTTCGCAAAAGGTATAGCACCTAATCGATCTGTTCCTGCCATCCGGCTATCATCATCAGCTTGAGGATCATATTATATTGTAAACCCTTTCTGCATGTGTAAATTGTAAATAATCTTAGCAGATCTGTGTCATGTATGTAATTGCCTAGGTAAACCTAATTTTCTGGTGACGATCTACATTCTGGAAGGTTTTTTGTCTCACCGACCCATGGTCGGCAGAATTTTCCTTCAGCCTTACCCCAAAGTCAGAATGGATTTTGTCACTAGAATGTTAGGGGAGTCTTAGTGTTCTAGATTGAGTCTATGTAAAAGTAATTTGGGAATAATCCTAACTATTTGGTTAGGTTATTTTATTACAAATTGCTTGATCTACTAGATTATATTTGTGTCGCAGAAATGGGTAGTTTGTGAGGGTCTTGTTCAAATGGGCCTTCACCCTTGAGATGTAAAAAATGGAAAAAAAATCATGATGTAAAATGTCTTGAGGGTTAGAAAAATAATTTATCCCCTCATAGGTCCTAGGTCCTAGGTAAATTTAAATTTTCCAGAGGTAAAATTCGTGGATCCTTTAAAAAATTAAATCTTAACTGGTCCAGGGACTAAGGTTAATTGATTATTTTGCTAAATTTTATGTCTTTGGTCCTTGGGGTTAATTCATAGTAAAAAATTTAAGGAAATAAATGCAAAATTTTAATTTTTGAATTTATTAAAATGCATTTAATTGAAAATTTCGAAATTTCCTCAATATTTAAAATTTC
The DNA here is from genome assembly GCA_000404065.3 of Pinus taeda. NCBI lineage: Eukaryota > Viridiplantae > Streptophyta > Pinopsida > Pinales > Pinaceae > Pinus > Pinus taeda. The sequence goes on from APFE030665936.1 coordinate 45,617, forward strand.
GACGGATGAAATGAAAAGAAATTTTGATCCTCATCAACGGTTGGGATCATTTTGACAAGGATCACTCGAACTAGCCATTGGAAGATTTAACTTTAAATAGGAGGTCATTTTGTCAGTCAGATTCATCTGATCTTTTGATCGTGTACTAAGCAAAAAGCTCTCTCTTGTAATCTTTTTTATGAGCAATAAAGAAAGACTTTGGGGTTAATTTTTAAAAAATTAAAAAATCTAAAAACTTTTAAAACTCTAAAATTCTAAAACTTAAAAAAAAATCTAAATTTCTAAAATTAAAAAAATCCTAAACATTAAAAAAAAAAAAAAAATTAAAAAACTTTAAAAAAATCATAAAATTTTAAAATTTACAAAAAAAATTAAAAACATTTAAAATCTTAAAAAAAAAAATTCTAAAAATTCTGAAAATTTTAAATTTTGTGATTAAGGATTTAAATTAAGGGGTTTTTCACTTAAACATTAAAATTTTTTAATGTGGCCTATGTCCCATTAAAATTTTGATTTTTGACCCGTTGATTAATTTTAAATTCCTTGGTGTCTCTGATGTTAAACGCTAAATCTCAAATTTTCATGATTCTTCTATAGTCTAGTGCGATAAAAGAAAATCAATTTTGAATCTAGATCTTGGTCATTAATGATAATAATTTTAAATCTAGGATTTCTTGCATATGGATTATTTATGATCGTCGCAATTTCATCGTTTTGGATAGCTTCTTTTATTGATGGTTAATTCAAATATCGAAGGCACTGGTCTAAAATTGTTTCTATCTTGTGGTCGTTTCTTGTTTATTTTGGCGTTTAGTCTACCAATCCGATTTAATCATTTAAATTCATCAAGTTATCCATCATTAAAATCTCCTAGAGTCTGTTTTTCACGGGCTATCCTCATCTATTCACCTGGGGACTACCCCCCTTGACTTGTCTAGAAAAGAGTCTAAACAGAGTGAGAAAGGATTTAAGAGTGACAGTCATTACTCTGAGCATTGTCGCGCTGCCTAGACATTCTATGCGACAACACCTCTGTTTCCATGACGATGAGATAACCAGCGCAGCTTCAAGCTTGAATACTAGTATCCCTTGTGAGCCTCATCCCAACATGCCCCTGTTGTCCTAGAGTAGGCTAGTAGGAAACATTTTATAGAGTTATATTTTACATGTGAAGTCACACAGTATGCAATCAGGGAGCACCAATTTTTTGCAAATGCTGTCAGAAATCACAATTTGTTATAATTCTGTTTGGATTAATGAAACTAAATCATAATAATACTGCTTTTGTTGTACTAAAGCAAACATGTTAATCATTTTTTGATCCACCACTGTCTCATTATTGATTACCATCTTTTAGAAATTTCACAACGCTCATTTTATTAAACAATGGATATGATTTTCAGGACATAAGAGACATTTCTTAGAGCACGGGAAGATGTACAAGTGTTACAACCAGAGTGGCGAAGGGATTTTGAATTGCTTGGTAAGTTAAAGCCATAAACTTCTACACCTTGACGCTGAATGGGGGATTATTATTTTCTTTAATGTTCGAACTTTGTAAGCTAGACATTTGTTTTTTTGTTTCGTATTGCTATCTGAGTAATCTATTATCAGGAATGACACTGACTTCTTTCTCTCTAAAACATTATTTTTCGAGATAGCCAAGTCACAATAATTTCTAATGCTGCTAGGGATATCAGAGTTCTGGAAGAAAACAAGATTCTTTATGATAGCCTTCAAGACGTCAAAGGTGTTTTTCCTGCAATTTAAGGGCGTTTATTAGGGTGGAAAATGTCGTCTTATTCAAGCGAAGCAATAAAAGTCTCAGTTGGAAGGTGGGTAAAAGGATAAACAGGCACTAGATAGGAATCTGAATCTGGAACCACAACCATAGACTTTGGCGCTTCTGCCCTAGCTCTAATGAAGGAAAAATAAGGCATAGAAAAGAATCTCCTATCTTATAAGCAAGTAAATCTTATGGCTCCCCGCGGGGGGAATAAACACAGAATTGCGGGGCCTTCACTCCCCAGGTGTCTGCTTGATTATTATGACTGTGATTATCATATATGACGAGGGGATCACAATCTTAATGTTGTGTTGTCAAAATACTGCCACCGACATCTCCCTGCAATTATTGCTAGAATGGATGCCATCGTTATATTATGGCAATTACAATAATCTCTAATTATATTTACTGTTTTCTTGGGGCTCGGGAATTATAAGGGTATACTGCAAAATCAGACCCCATTTTGTGGGTCAATCTGACGCCCAAAGTGCAATGGAATTTATTGGGGAAGATAGATCCCTCCTTGTCAATACATCCAAAATGGGAAAAGATTTACAGAGGGTATTCAATTTTAATAAGGTGTTTGGGCCGTCTGCTACACAAGGTACTGACTAAAGAGTATTTTGACCTCGTCTTCTGACATAATTTGCATACAATTACTCACTTGTTTTTGTCCATGAAATGGCAGAGGAAATTTGCATGGATACACAACCATTGATCCGATCTGTAATCCAAAATGGGCAAAGATGTACAGAGAATATCCAATTTTAATAAGGTTTTTGGGCCATCTGCTACATAAGGTACTGAATTAAAGAGTCTTTTGACCACGTCTTCTGGCAAATTTTTTATAAAATCACTGACTTGTTTTTTTCCATGAGATGGCAGAGGAAATTTACATGGATACACAGCCATTGATCTGATTTGCAATGGATGGTTACAATGTCTACATTGTTGTCTATGGTCAAACAGGATCTAGAAAGACCCACACCATGGTTAGTATCTTTCTTTTAGAGTGGTCTAATAGGTTCTTTCTGAAAAGGAAATTGGAGTCAACTATAGAGCTCTCAGTGATCTCTTCGAGTTATCTCAAATAATTTATTCTTTGATTTTATGACTTTCCAGCTCAAAATGGACACATTGAGAATACTTTCTGGACAACACCTGATTAGCAGTCGATGAAAGTCGGAAAACGAAGGTCGTAATAACGTGAGTTTTAATGCTATCTCAACAAACTAGTGTTAATTGATGTTGTATAATAGTGCCAACGTTTCTCACAAGCCATCAGGTAGGTTTATGCTTCCTTTATAGAGGAAATCAAGGATAAAAGAAAAATATAAATTGTAAATCAATGTTAAAGAAAGTGCAATGGACTGGGACTACAAGTTTGAAAGTCCACTTGAAATTCCTTGTAAACCAAGGAATAATGCTTATAGTTTATTATTTGCAATATGCACCAACATTTTTTTCATAATAAGTTAATTATTATATTGGTTGGCAGAATAAAGGCTACTTGTGAAGAAGTAGAACCGTAAGAAGCCATCTTAGTTGTCACATGATATGTGTAAATGCAAGGTCACATGTCATTTCCTATGTGTGACCAGAGATAATCTGGCTGTTAAAAGACTAGCGGCACAAAGAGTCCAATTATTGCAAGATCAACTAGCGGCACAGAGGGAAGCTTTATCAACAATTAGCGTGTCAAATTTTTGATCTGGGGATGAACTGGACTCTCCTTAAGCAATGGATAATATGGAGTGCAAAAGATATAATTATGGAATGGAATGTGATTAAGTTGAAAAGAAAAAAATTACCTACAGCAAAGCATAGAGGGTTGTCCATCTTTATTTTGGTAAACAAAGGTGGTTTTTTTCTTATATGTTGGTCTAGCAGAGGAAAAACACAGATGGATGTCCATCTGTATTTTGGTAAACAAAGATGGGTTTTTTTTCTTATATGTTGGTCTAGCAGAGGAAAATATTTTCACATATGGAAAACACTATGCCCATATATTCCTGCAATAAAACATTATGTCCATATATATTCCTGCAATAGGATGCAGGAAAATAGGATGTGGGAATGACTTGAAAATGTAATCATAATTTCATAATTGGAGCAATGTGTTTATTTAAGTATTTTTAATTTGAATATTAACATTGTATATGCACTTGATTTTTTTAGTAGGACCAATATGTTTATGCATTTTTAATTTGAATATTGTTGTATATACAAGGTTTTTGTGAAAATAAATAGATTAATAAGGAATTTAGACTTATGTGATCCATAACATTGTTTAGAGATCTTCGGCGAAATCACATAAATACTCTTTTGTCGACGCATTTCGAACCAACCAACTTGTCCTGACGATGAACCACACTGGTTGGTTCGAAATGCGTCGACAAAAGAGTATTTATGTGATTTCGCCGAAGATCTCTAAACAATAAATAGATTAAATTGATGAGTTAGTAGATGAATTCAGATTTGTGTAATTAAAATGATTTTTCAATTTTAAGATGTTAAGACTGATTGATGGGTTGGTAAATTAATGATTTTTAACATGGTTAGTAAATAAATTAATTGATGTGACTTGTAAATTGTGATTCTCTCTTTTTGGATAAAACATATTCCAAATTGTTTATGATAAATTTTATTTTCAAATGGTTTAGTTTTTGCATTAAATTATCATATAATTGATTTATTGATTTATGCATGGCACTACCTTTGGGTGATTGAAATTTTGTGTATTATGAATTGAATGCATTGTAGTTCTCTTTTCTTTATGATTTAATACATTACAATTTCCACGTGATAAAGTGAGATTTAATATATCACAACTTTCACATGATAAAGTGTCTTTTGAGGTCTAGTTTTTACCTTAATTTTAATTTTTGACAATTGTGATAGAGATTTTGGCTATTATGAATGAATGCCTTTGCTTTGGATTGGAAATTTCACATGCTAAACTAATTGATTTATACGTAACACTATCCTCTGGTTTTGAATCTTATAATTTTTTTTAGAATTGTGATCAAAATTTTGGATGTTATGAATGAACGTTTTTGCTTTGGATTGGAAATTCCATATGGTAAACTGTGCTTTGAAATGATTTTATTCTCTTTAAAGTTTATACATAGTTGTAGCCTCAAGTGCTAAAATCTTACATTTCTCTCAGAACTAATATGAATGAATATATTTGTTTTGAAGTGGAAAGTGATTGCATGTTACAATTGTATCAAAATGTACAAAAAAAACTATATACATTATCCTAAATTGTAGATTACAACCAAGGTCTACTAGATCTGATGGCCATGATTTCTTAGATTGGATGGTCAAAATGGCCAAGATTTGACAACTATAATTTTTCAAATCAGATGACCAAAATCTACTAGATATGATGACTATGATTGCTCAAATTGGACGACCAAAATCTACTAGATCTGATGGCCAAGATTGCTTAGATCGAACAACCATAATGGACCAGATTTGATGGCTATAATTTCTCAAATCGGATGGCCAATATTTACTAGATATGATGGTTATGATTGTTTAAATTGGACGACCAAGGTCTACCAGAGATATGACCATGAATGCCTAGATTTTATTGCCAGAATGACCTAGATCTGATAACTACAATTTATCAGCTCAGACGGCCAAGATCGACTAGATCTACAACCATGATTTACCAGTTTAGACGACCAAGATCTACCACATCTGACGACTATGATCGCTCATATTTGACGACCAAGATTTGCTAGATTTTACGGCCATGATTGCGCAAATCGAATAGTTAAAATGGCCTAGATTTGACAGCTACAATTTCTCAAATTTGATAGCCATGATCTCTTAGATCTAACGAACACAATTTGTCATACTTGATAGTTGTGATCACTCAAATTGGATTGCCAATATCTACTAGATATGACAGTTAGAATGGCCTAGATACGAAGATTGCAATTTCTCAAATCTGACGATCGTGATTTCTGAGATCAGACGATTGATATTGCTCTGATTAAATGGTTGAGGTTTTCTAGATCAAAGGGCCAAGATTGCCCAGATCTAAGGGCCATTATTTACCAAATCAGATGGCTTCGATTTTTTAGATTTGACAGTCACAATCGCTTTGACTGAATGGATGAGATTGTCCATATCAAAGGGCCAAGATCTCAGATTTGACGATCAAGATCATTTTGATTGAATGACTGAGATTTTCCATATTAGAGGACCAAGATCAAATTGGATGGCCATGATTTTTCATATTTGACAGTCAAGGTCACTTTAATCGAACGACCAAGATTGTCTAGATCGGATGGCCAAATTTTCCTAGAGCTAGAGCCCTTGATTTGGGTAGTGGATCTTGCGCCACTTAGAAGTAGGTTGATAATTGACGTGTATAAGTTGGTCGGCACATGGCATCCCTGGAGTCATAGATCGATCGATGAATCAATATGTGATTTGTTGCAACATGGGAACTTTGCCAACTGGAGGCGTTGTTTGGTAATTTTGTAGGAATGGACATTTGTGAGGTTTATAAAGGTTTGGTGTGATTTAATTTTAATGCGTGGAAGGAATTCAATGCAGTCCCTAGAGGAGATGCACACCCTGCAAAACCTCAACAATGTAGACTGCCATTTAAATAAGCTGATGGGCATATAGTTGTAGTATTCTCCTTAAAGAGCGGGAATTAAAAAATGCTAGACTTGTCCCACAACAAATTTAGGGGCTCAATACCTTTGAAAGCAGTCAATCAACACAATATGCAGTAGTTGGTTTTGTCGCACAATTCATTGAGCGAAGTGATACCCGCTTCAATCATCGTGATCTTAGCTTCAATACCTCTTTTTTGGGACATTTGTCGTGATTGAAGACTCTAGAGCTCAATGAAAATCAATTTAACGGAGGAAACTCAATACATTTCTAAATCTCACGACTCCATTGGAACTAAACCTATCCCATAGCTTTCCCGTTGTAACAATTTTGGACTTGACCATCAACAAAACTCACCACAAATATGATCACTCTCATAAATTGGATTTGTTTTGTTATATCTTATAATCTTCTTAAAATAATAAACTAGCCACGTTTTTAGTAATAAATTAGTCTTGCAGTAAAATCATGAGAAAATTGCATAGCCTAAGATCACATATGGTATATAAGCCACTCGCCTTAGGATGCAACGGGTATATTATTGTGTTTAAATTTAAAAATTGAAAACTATATATTAAAATTTTCTTTGAAGATTAAAGTCTTGAAAAGCATATCATAGTTACATCACAATCAATTTATGTTAGTAAAAGGGCGCAACATTGCCTTATGGTTATTCCCATGCCTATTCTCAGTATAGAAATATCATGGTATATATTAAAGTTTTTATCGTTGATGTGATATCTCTCAACTAATGTGGTATTAATTTCTCACATAAAAAGCATTTACATAGTAGAAATAAAGTCATTTTCTAGGTGTATGTTGGGCGATCTCATATCGAATGATTGTATCATCTATGTTGACTTGATGGTATAGGTTTGGTAAGATTATTTGTTGACTTGATGGTGTTGTTTTGGTAAGATTATATGGTAGTTTGTACCACTAAATTCATCCTATATTGTGCATGCCATGAATTACAAGCATGTCACCTCCAAGGAGTTTGTGGTACACTACTTGCTTAAGATCAATAAGAGTTAATGAGGTTTGACTCACTTGACCACATAAATAACAAGTACAAAATAGATTTGGATTTACATGGGCCCAAAATGAGGTATTCTAAGTAACTATGGTCTAATAGTAGATTTGCACCCATAATTAGATCTATAAATGTCAGAATTACCCAAGAATATTTCCAAAATGTCAAAATGAGTCAAACTTGGTGAATAAGGGATAAAAACAATCCAAGGAACCCACCTAAGTGTTAGACATCATAATAAGGCTCCAGTATATGATAATGTGAAGGGTATTACAAGAAAACCTTGATCACATTAAAGTAATAATTGAGAGGTATTATTTTGTCATTGGGCAAGTTACACATGAATCTAGTGTAGGTTTGATCCACATAATGCACTCCCTATTCTACATAGGCACATATTAGTAATTGAGGATGAAGGAGGTGAAGATGTTAGGTTAGATGCATAAAGGGAAAGAGAAGGGAGGTGGAAATACTAGGGTGACCTTATTGAGTGAAGAGGAGAGAGGTGACTATTCTAAGCTAGATTAGTGAGGGCAAAAGAGTAGGGAGAGTACTAAGTATTATTAGTATGATCACGAAAGTGACCATGTAGCTACAATTGACCACTTAAAAAACACTCAATGTCTTGCGGGAGAAGCATGGTTGTTGACTAATATTCCATCTTCTTAATTTGGCCCTACTCAAGATAATGATCCATGAGGAGACCAATCAAATGAACAAAGTAGAAAAATGATCAAGAGCTTGGAGAGATGGAAGTGAAATTGACTACCTTGAGTAGGCTTGAGTTGTTAAGGAGAGTAACAAATGAAGCATAGGAGAATTACAATGCCATAAACCCTTGATATAGCCATTAATATTAGATAATAGATGGCCAAGTCGGCCCTATAAAGGTCGTATTGAAGTAGAGTTTTAATTTGACTTGTTATATCCTTATTGAAAACACTTACAGATAAAAAAAATTGTATTAGGGCACTAGTGAAATATGGATGATAGAGGAGAGAACTACATCAAGTGTTTGGATGATAAGGGAATGAGGGATAGGAGAGGGAGAGTTAGAGCTCCTCTAAGCTAGTTGAGAACAATGAAGATGTGACAAAGTGGGAAGCCCATGTGGATTTCCCTTGAGGATAATCATGTATTAAAATAAAAATAAAAGTAAGTCTTGATAAGCCTTACCTAGTCACACAAACTTTTGAGTAATAAGGAGAGGAAGTAAACTTTGAAGAAGATAGGATACTATACTAAAGAGACAAGGGATAAGCTTGGAAGTGATATTTTGAAGGTGAAAAAAGGGAACGGGATAATAAAAACAAAATAATTCATCCTCTTATGAAATAACAAGAGCTCTTCCTTAAAGGTATATAGAATCATCCTCATTGCATCAAAACAAGGGAGGCCATGGAGGATGTTATACTTCAAGTCTCATGGGAGAAATGAAAATTGGAAGGGTGGCCATGGAGGAAGTTCTACTTCAAGTCTCATGGGAGAAATGAAAATTGGAAGGGTGGCCATGGAGGAAGTTCTACTTCAAGTCTCATGAGAGAAATGAGAAATGTGTATTCATTATCTCGGTGCCAAGGGATTAGGGAATTTCAATGACTTTTAGAGGTCTTGTCTTATATTTTTAAAACTTAAATGGTCCGAGTGGTTGAAAAGTGCATAGTGTTGAGGGCATGCTATACATGAGTTGTTATGATGTTACAATCACTCATTTGATCATGGAGTCATTGTAGAAAATTTCAATAAAAAACAAATTCACTACATTAACCTCTCATTTACTAAATAAGGGTATGTTGGGAAGGTTAAAGGAAAGGAATTGGGCATGTAACCAGGGAATCTTCGGGGAGAACTCAAAGAGAGATTCAATTATGAGGTAATTTTTATCAGGGCTTGCCCTAAGGATATCTATAAATTACACCTTTGCGAGGAGTGAGGAGAGAATTCTAAGACAAAGCGAGCATGAGGGATTTGAGGAAGCCATGGTTTGAAACATTGTAGGATGAGAGAGGATAGGAGGGTCAAAAGTTTTTTGTCGGCTTTTCATTAGAGAAATTTTGAGGTAAAAAATGGGCCTAAAAAAATGTTCAACAACAATTAACTTTATAAGAACCACTAGGATTCAATATGATGCTATCAACCATGGGAAATGATTCACCATTTTTCGAGTAAAAAAAAAAACTATTTTATCAACTCATATTTTCAACTTATCTCCCTATGATTTTACTCAAATTTCGAGCAGGAGTACTTGTTGGATGCAGAATTTCATTTTGCATCCAAGGAGTACCCATGTTGCATACTTTTGATGGACCCTACTCATGAAAAATGTGAAACACATGAAAAAAAGTGATTTCAATCACATTTTTTCATGTGTTTCACATTTTAGGGTCCATCGAAAGTATGTAACATGGGTACTCCTTGGATGTAAAATTAAATTCCACATCCAACGAGTGCTCCTACTCGAAATTTGAGTAAAATCATAGGGAAATAAGTTGAAAATATAAATTGAAAAAATAGTTTTTTTCTTTTCTCCCTCCAAAACTTGATGAGGTAATCTAATCTTATTTTAATATTTCCACTATTATTTTATAATATTCCTTAGGAGGCCCTTTTTTGATCTCAAAGTTTCTTTAATGAAAAATTACTTCAGTCCAAGGAGAGGGAAAGGTGCATTCAACATCATTCAAGATAAGAGGGGAATCATGCTTGGGTTTGTTTGGAGAGATACTTACCTAATGAATTAGGAGATTGGTGTCAAGGTCAATGAGGTTAGGGAGGAATCCTATGGAGGGAACTCCTTCTTAGGATATGAAACAATCATAAATTTTATCTAAGAAGTAGTGGATATGACTACTTATTTATAGTTGACTAATGACTCTTCCGTTGTAATTGCTTCATAGAATCGTAAACAAGAAATGAGTGTAATGAAACATTTTACCTAAACAATAGTTAATTTAGAGTACAAGACAATAATATATTATCTAAAAACGTTGTACAAGAGGCAATAATTAATGCTTACATGAAAAATTACTAACAAATGTTTAACTAATCGATGCTTAAACTCGATATAAGAAGTAAACTTATACCTAAAATACAATGCATCTACCATTCAAAATGATAGACCTTTAGACACAAGCCAAGCTCCTAGCATAACTACCACATAGCATGTCAGATGAGTGCACATCTCAACATACCCATTGCAACAAATACATATTATATTCCAATGATTTTGTAGTGATAATTTTACATCTCAACACACTCATATAGATGAAGTGTTGCACAATATTCAAATATTTATCTCACCACAATACCCTCTTAAGCCTCTTCGCCCCAATGATTTTAATAAGTATTCATGTCAACAATGTTACAAAACCTAGTTCACAAACATCAAGGCAAGTGGAACACAACCCGCCCTTTAGTTCAAACCCTTCTCCCAACCAATATATAAACTAGGGATAAGGTAGCTCCTCTTAAGAATAATGCTCCCCACTTTGGAGAAAATCCCTAAACATAAATCATGGTGGTAGAAGGAGGTGTATGACAACAATACTTGATTACATATTTAAACATCCTTTCACTCCTCATATTGTACAAACACAAGTTCCTCCAAATCAAATTTCAAGGAACATTCTCAAGCCTCTTTGCCCCATTGTTTCTAATAAGAATAGATGTCAACAATGTTATGGTGCTATTTGACACATATCAAGGGAGGTGGAACCTATCCTTAAGTTTCAAAAATAACCTTTCCTCCTTCAGTTCAAGCCCTTATATCAACCAACCATAGAAATTCGGGATAAGGTAGCCTCTTCTAAGAACAATACTTCCTCCTTTGGATAATAAGGCTAGTTAAAACCTAAATCATGGTGGTAGGAGGCATACGTCAATAAGGACTTCTTTTGATTAGATATTTAAACAATTTTTCACCCCTTACAAACCTGGTTTCATCTAAATCTATCAAAATTACTTACCCAAATTTGAAGGGAACATTTGAGAAAATACTTAGCATTACTTAGAAAATTTTCACCATGCCATCTTCTAAGTTCATTAACAAGAACAACATCTTATTTAAAGTCTTTTCTATTATCTATAATAGGGAACTCGCTCTGGTGGTTGCATTAACTCTGTTAGGCTTTGATATGGAGGCTATGCTTATTAGTAGGATAGTTCATCCAACACTTTGACATACCGAGGGAACTCTTATAGTTGGTTCTATCAACTCTTTTAAGCATTAATATAGAACCCAATCTTATTAGTAAAATAGTTTATCCAACACTTTGACATACCAAGATCGATTGTTATTTCATATTTCATATAAAAAAACGTGAACAAAAGAAAAATGAAACATATTTACTTTACCCTATGCTAAATATATGTTTTTTTTGTGGATTTGCACTTTACTTAAAATAAATTAGAGCTTTCTCAATTTTGTATTTTGTTATTTTTATTTATGATAAAATTTATTTCAATTAGTATATAAAATAGCCACCATCATATTATATTTAAACACGGATGTTATAAGTTTAGAGTGCACTTACTTCATTATGTAACATAAAGAATATAACAAAAATGCCTTACCATGATATTATTATATTAATGTAAATTTAAACTCAGTCCCAAAGTTGTTTTTGTTTTCAAATAGAATACATTACCTTCATCTCATTTGTTAACACATGTAGTGCCTAATAAAGCTAACAAATGAAATAGGTGGAGAGTTTCGCTATAGAATTTGGTGGAAAGTTTAGTTGTAATGTGATCAGAGTTTTGGAAAATATTTGACGATCAGTCTAAGTTTAGAGGGTGAAGAAAAATCACGGGGATCCCTATCATGTAATCGGCCAAAAGTGAACACTCTCTCTAGCAATCACATTTCCTATCGATCTCATGCTTCTTCCGTGCTTAGTTACAATGCTTGTGAAACAACAACAAACTCCTTCCTCTCTCCATCCAACAAATAAAGTATTCCAAATCGATCTTTCCACTCTCTGTAACCAAATCCATGCAAACATGACCATCATGGAACCGCAGGGCGACCCTTAGTGAATTGAACCACGACTCCGCTTCCGATCCGACCTGCCGTTCATAGAACAGGGGGATTGAACAATGGGAAAATGAAGCAATGGCCACGACCACCCTAAATTCCGTCCCACATGCATTACAAAGATAGTATCCAGAGATTTTACAAACTACCAACTAGCCACTAAAAAAAATGAAGTGTCTGATTGCACCACGTTTCGCAATGTTAACAATTAGCACTAAACCAACCGTTTATAGGATGCCAATTGGTGCCCTTTAAGCTAGCTTTCCAAGTGTTAGTAGATGAATTGTAGAGAGAGATGGTGCCAGGTGTCCATAAATGAATGGTCCACGTGGTGGAGGTAGATAGCCAACGTGGTTCCCTGTAGCCCAGATTGACTGTCCATGTGGTGTGCCAAATTGCTCAATTTGTGGTGTGCCAAATGGCTCTGAATTGAGCAGTGAGATTGAAGCCAAGTGTCAACAAATGAACGGTCCATCTTATGCCAAGTGTCAACAGAGGAATGGTGCACCATACGCCAACTGTCAATAGTTCAACTGTCGTGCCAACTCACAGAGATCTTAGTCGTCAGAGCTTCTAGAACTGGACCGTCCGATGTGCCCAATCTATACCGTCAGATCTACATATTCTCAATTGTAAGATCCATCCAATCTCAGCCATCCGATCTGCATTCTCTGGACCGTCACATCTGCATAGTCTCAGCCGTCGGATCTGTGCAATCTGGACCGTCAAATCTTTTTAATATAAGCCGTCAGACCTGGATGATCAGGACCGTCAGATCTGCTGAATTTTAGCCGTCAGATCTACCAAATCTCAGCCGTCAGATCTGCGGAATCTCAGCTGTCCGATCTATTGAATCTCAACCATCCGATCTGCACTCTCTGGACTGTCAAATCTTCTTAATCTCAGCTATCGAATAGTCTATATCTAGACCATCCGATCTGCATAATCTCAGCCGTGGAATATTCTTGATCTAGACCGTCCGATCTGCATAATCTCAGCCGTCGAATATTCTTGATCTAGACCATCCGATCTGCATAATCTCAACCGTCTGATCTACTTAATATCAGTGGTCAGATCTACGCGATCTTTACCGTCAGATATTTGTAATATCAACCTCAAATCCACTGAATTTTAGCCGTCAGATCTGCATAATTTTAGCCGTCAAATCTATCAAATCTCAGTGGTCAGATTTGCAGAATCTCGGCTGTCCAATACATTGAATCTCGACCATCCAATCTTCACTCTCTAGACCGTCAGATCTTCTTAATCTCAGCCGTCAAATATTCTAGATCTAGACCGTCTGATCTGCATAATCTCAGCCATCAAATCTAGAAAATCTCGATGTCGAATCTTCATAATCTCAGCCGCCGAATTTCTGCGATCGGCACCGTCAGATCTAAATGATCAGGACCGTCAGATTTTCCTAATCTCTGCTGTTAGATCCGCCTAATCTTAGCCGTTGGATCTGTGAGGTATTGACCATTATATCTACTTGATCTCAACCATTAGATCTGCGCGACCTAGACTGTCAGATCTGCGTAATCTTAGCCATCAGATCTGCACGGTCTGGACCATCCGATATGCTAGATCTTAGCCGTAAGATCTGCACAATCTTGACTGTCCAATCTACTTGATCTCAGCCGTCAGATGTGCGTGATCTGGACCGTCAGATCAACTTAATCTCAGCCGTCAGTTTCATGCGATGTGGACCGTCATATGTGCTAAAATTTCAGTCGTCCGATTGGCGCATGGACATTCTCTGCTAAGATTGGTGTTCCTGATTTCGAGATCGTTTTCTCCGAAAAGGGTTTGGTAATGGCAATTCCGGAAATGGTAGCAGCGGGCAAAGGGCAGTGGATGGAAATCTTTCATTTCCGTAAGATTTGAGTGAAATCCTTTGCCAAATTCAACTAGAAAATATACTCAGGAAATCTCTAAAAAAGTGGAAGGAAAACTCGAAAATGCAGAATGTGTGTTCCTCTCCAAAATCTGGTCCTTGAATCCCAAAATGGTATCAGCCACCGAAAGGGACAACAATGGGCGGCCACTGCAGGGACGAGAATTGTTGGTCCTAAACCTCTGAGCAGGCCGACCCCTAGGCAATCCCTTAATCCTCCAATTTTCCTGAGTTCCATCAATCCTTATGATGAATGCATTGAATGGTGGAAGACAGGAATGGTTTGAAAGTAGCAAACGTTGTGTTTATATTTCATGGCTCCTCGGAGGATTGACAAAGTGTACAAATTCCAGAAATTCTCCCCAGGAAGCAAACCTGCGTTTATCATTTCCGGCAGGGGCATAATCTTCAATAGCGTATCCACTGACAGATTATAATTGGATAAGTCCTCTGCTATAGTGTATCCTTTGATAGTTTATAATCTGATAATGCTTAACTATTGATAGCTTATATCCTGATAGTTTATAATCTGATAAGTTATCGATAATGGCTTATCTATTGATATCTTATATTTGGATATGTTCTATGCCAATAGCTTATTCACGCATAGATTATCTGTCATAGGTTATTGGCTGATAGATTACCTCTAGATAGGATATTGTCTTATAGCTTATCCTCTGACAACGTATACTCTGAGAACTTATCTTCTGGATGATAATTTATGCTCTGATAATTACATTCCGATAGTTTATATTCCAAGGACTTATCAAATGAGTTATCATAATTTAAGTTATAATGTGTCCGTGAGAATCTTATAAGTTATCTGCCAAGTACCTATCAGCCAAGGAGTTATCGGTAGATAAGTCCTTAGCCAATAAGGACTATGCCAATAGGCTATCATCCGAAAAGGCAGCACTTATGCACTCAATCGTCAGATCTACTAAATCTCAACCCTCGGATCTGCGGGATCGGGACCGTCAGATCTTCTTAATCTCAGCCATCAGATCTTTCTAATATCAGCCGTCGGATCTGGGTGATCAGAACCGTCATATTTGTGTAATCTCAACCGTGAGATCTAGGTAATTACAGCCATCAGATTTGTCGAATTTCAACCGTCAGATGAGCTTAAGCTTAGCCGTTGGATCTGCGAGATATTGACCATTAGATCTACTCGATCTCAACCATTGGGTTTGAGCGATCTCCACCCTCAGATCTGTGAAATCTCAGCGGTCGGATCTGCACGATCTGTACGATCAGATTTGTTGAATCTCAGCCGTCGGATTTGAGCAATCTAGGGCATTAGATATGTTAAATACTAGCCGTCAGATATGCAAGATTAGCACCGTAAGATCTACGCGTAGTGCTTGCAATTTACAGTTACTGGACGACTGCTTCTTTCGCCTATTGCTTCGCTGTAGTGATTCACAAAGAGGTTGTTAACATATGAAGAGTTTCGTCCATGCTGTAATGGCTCCGCCACTTTTATGATATGTCATATTACATGTAGCGATCAAAATCCAATATTTATATAATCATAAATATATCCTTGTCTTTGTAATTTGGAGTGTAAAGTTTATACTCTGATATGTTTTGAATATAAATTATTGGTTGTTTTTTCTTAATCCCCAGTGGACAATTTTAATTCTATGTATAGCTTTATACACAAACATAATTTTAACTTATTTTTGTTTTATATAAATAAACATTATTCAAGCCCTTGATAAGATTTCTCAAACTAATTCAAGCCCTTGATAATATTTTAAATCAAATAAGAAACACATATTTTATTATACTATTTTTTTTTTCATTTTCTAATTTTTTCTTACATGGATCTCACCAATAGATGAACCTTGAAAAATATGGAGAATTTGGAAACTTATAATTTGTTATTCTGAAACTTGTAAACTCCCTAAATGTGAAAATGTGTACTGCATACTTTGTTTTACTGTTTAAATTTATGAATGATTTATAAAGAACCCGTAGACTCCTTAAGCTTCTAATTTCTAATGATCTTTGAATTCAATACTTAAAGGAAGATTGAGTTTAAAAAGCTACTCCAAATTCTCTCTTAACTTAAAAATCTCGAATTTCCATATTTAACAAAAGAAGTGGTTTAAAGCAAGAACAAAATACTACGATTAGGATTCTCCAACTATATGAACTCAATATCAACAACTTTCTAACTCGATCAATACATTTCTTCCCAACATAGAGTGGATTTTAGTTTTTAATATATTTAATACCATGAAATGAGGAGATATGAAGAAAGTGCTCATTACTACATGGGGTCCATGTAATTAAGTGTTAAAGAGTACATGGGGTCATTACTAAACTGGGACTAAGTTTAGATTATCGTAAGTAATTCACATTATTGACAAATACAGATATGTTGATAGCATTCAGAGAAAACTAAACTCAATTTCTCCTCCTCTTATAAAAGTAGATGTTGATTAACATCTCTTTGCATTTCCTACATTAAGGTTATAGTTTACTAAAGAAATTCTTGTTGAATTAACCTTAGTTACTTGTTCAATTTCATTTCCTAATTTATGATCAAACCTAATCTAGTACCTAAGTAAAAGTACCCTAATTGTTTACAACCAAAGATTAACATTATCAAGGCCTTAAAATCTGAATAATACCTTGTGTCTTGCCCTTTCTTTTCACCCTTTGATTTCTTAGTTTGGTCTAAAATCAAGTTGAAACTCCATTCTCATATTTCCCTATTTAGTAGTGTGCACACTTGGGTCATATCCCATTCCTACCCTAAAAGTTCATGTGGTAGAAAATCCACTCATTTTCTATATTTTCACAACTCCACTTGGAAGTCCATATCAACCCTTCCATCTTCAAGTGAAGGCTCATTGTTCTTCTTCCATTTCTATCCCTCAATCCCAACATAAATTTGTTGTATCTTATTTCTTTGTGAGAGGGAATGTTCTTATACTCCCTTCCTCATATTCCTTGCATGAATACTTCTCTAAGTACCACTCACCCCCCAACCTACACTAGAGGATTCTATCTCTCCACAATGGAAGTTTGTTTAGGCAATAACCATTAACATGCTTGATTATGTTAATGCCTATGATCCCCCTTCCTAGCATTACAATTTGACAATACTAACATTGAATCATATTTTCCTCCATACCTCAACTACTCTTGCGATTATCGCGCATGGCTACCTAGAACCATTTACAAAAGTCATTATCACCTTGCTATTGAGCAAGAAGGGAAGGATTCCCCAAAAATTCAAAGGAGGATATATCTCACTCTCCATATAAGGAATTTTTTCACTCAATTGTAGTTATGCTCCCCCCTTTAGAAATCCTTTTGATGATAATTGAGCCTCCTCCTCTCTTGCAAGCAAGCCCCATTTAATACTTTATGCTAAGAGATGTCTTCACCTCGTAGCAAGGGTCCAAAGCAATGGTGGATGCCTCATCTAGCCAGTTCCTTGTCCTTGGTTTCCCTAAGCATTAGCATTTTTACAAAAACCATGCATTCTTACTCTATACATGAAACTAGTCAAGTACACATACAACTATATCATACATTGATGGCATAAGGATCTAAATCATTTCACTTTAGAGATACTTAAGGAAATCATTTCTAGAATTTTTAAATGGACCCTCGACCAGGTAAATAGAGTCAAATTGTTTCTTGAAGACCCCAAATCAACGAAATATATAGTAAAACATCTAAAATGCATCAAGAGCACCTACATTAAGGTTGTTGTGGGAGAAATAAAATCCAAATAAACTAAAAACCAAAACTCCAATAGAAATCCAACATGTGATGGAGTGATAAAACTTACCAACAACCAAAATTCACTCTCTAACCATATTCCACATTAAAGAGGAGAAACTCAACCTTTACACCTCAACCACTAGTATGTGGAGAAAATATGGAAATTGGGACACAAACAATACCGAATATTGGTGAATATTCAAGTATATTAATTCAGAGAATCACTAGACCAATCACGCTGCCAAACCCAAAACAATGGTTGTAGAAAAATTTAATGTTATACTTGAGATACACAAGGTACCCAAGCCATGGTTTTTCTTCCAAATATTTTATGAAAAATAGTTTTCCTCTGAGTAAGAAGAGGCTTAAGCTCCTTCCCTTGAGGAAAAGGAGACTTTTCATGTCGATCCCTCTCTTATCTAACCTCTTAATATCTCAGAAAGAATCCAGGTGATGTAGAAGTTCCTAAGAAAACCAATATCCACTACTTATTACATCAAATTTATGATTGTTTCATATCCTAAGAAGGAATTCCCTTCATAGGATTCCTCCCTAACCTCATTGACCTTGACACCAATCTTCTAGTTGATCAGGTAAGTATCTCTCCAAACAAACCTGTGCATGATTGCCCTTTTATCTTGATTGATGTTGAATGCACCTTTCCCTCTCATTGGACTAAAGAAACTTTTCATTAAAGAAATTTTGAGGTCTAAAATGGCCTCCTAAGGAAAATTATAAAATAATAATGGAAATATTAAAATAAGATTAGATCACCTCAAGAATTGGAAGGAAAAAAAGAAAAACTAGTTTTTCAACTTATTTCCCTATGATTTTACTCAAATTTCGAGCAGGAGCACTCATTGGATGCGGAATTTAATTTTGCATCCAAGGAGTACCCGTGTTGAATACTTTAGATGGAACCTACACCAATAAAAATGTGAAACACATGAAAAACATGACTGCAAATTAAATTTCGCATCTAATGAGTGCTCCTGCTCGAAATTTGAGTAAAAGAGTAGGGAGATAAGTTGAAAAATTGAGTTGAAAAAGTAGTTATTTATTTATATATTTAAATATTTTTACATTTTTACTCCAAAAATGGTGAATCATCCCCCATGGTTGATAGCATCATACTGAATCCTATTAGTTCTTATAAAGTTATTTTTTATTGTACATTTTCTTAGACCCATTGTTTACCTCAAAATTTCTCTAATGAAAAGTCGACAAAAAATATTTGATCCTCCGATCCTCTCTCATTCTATAATGGTTCACACCATGGCTTCCTCAACTCCCTCCTCCCTTTGTCTAAGTCCTCTCTTCTCACTCCTCCCAAAGGTAATTTATAGATATCCTTAAGGAAAGCCCTAATCAAAATGACCTCATAATTGAATCCCTCTTTAAGTTCTCCCCTAAGATTTCCTGGAAACATGCCCAATTCCTTTCCTTTAACCTTCCCAACATACCCTTTTTTAGTAAATGAAAGGTTAATGTAATGAATTTTTTCTTTATTGAGATTTTCTACAATGACTTCATGGTCAAATGAGTGATTGTAACATCATAACAACTCATGTATGGCATGCCCTTAGCACTATGCACTTTTCAAGCACTCCTTGGACCATTTAAAGTTTTAAAAATATAAGACAAGACCTCTCAAAGTCATTGAAATTCCCTAATCCCTTGGCACCGAGATAATGAATATACATTTATCATTTCTCCCATGAGACTTGAAGTAGAACGCTCTCCATGGCCACCCTTCCAATTTTCATTTCTCTCATGAGACTTGAAGTATAACATCCTCCATGCCCACCCTTGTTTGTATGTAATGTTGATGATTCGATATACCTTTTAGGAATAGCTCTTGTTTTTCATGAGGGGATGACTTTTGTTTTTATTATCTCGTTCCCTTTTCTCACCTTCCAAATAACACTTCCAAGGCCTATCCCTTATCTCTTTAGTATAGTATCATATCTTCTTCAAAGTTTGCTTCCTCTCCTTATTACTCAAAAGTTTGTGTGACTAGGTAAGACTTATCAAAACTTATTTTTATTTTTATTTTAATACATGATTATCCCAAATGGAACTCCACATGGGCTTCCCACTTTGTCATGTCTCTGTTGTTCTCAACTAGCTTAGAGGAGCTCTAACTCTCCCTCTCCTATCCCTCATTCCCTTATCATCCAAACAATTGATGTAGGTCTCTCCTTTATCATTCATATTTCAGTAGTGCTCTAACAAAATTTTTCTTATTTGTAAGTATTTTCAATAAGGATATAACAAGTCAAATTAAAAGTAGACTTGAATAAGCCCTTTATAGGGCCAACTCGGCCCTCTATTATCTAATATTAATGGTTATATTAAGGGTTGATGGAATTGTACTTCTCCTCTGCTTCATTTGTTACTCTCCTTGATAACTCAAGCATACTCAAGGCAGTCTCTTTTCCTTCCATCTCTTCAAGCTCTTGGTCGTTTTTCTACTTTGTTCATTTGGATGGTCTCTTCATGGATCATTATCTTGAGTATGGCCATATTAAGAAGATGGAATATTGTGCAACAACCATGTTTCTCCTGCAAGACATGTGTGTTAAGTGGTCAATTGTAACTACATGGTCACTTTCGTGATCATACTAATAACACCTATTACCCTCTCTACTATTTTGTCCTCACTAATCTAGCCTAGAATAGTCACCTCTTTCCTCTTCACTCAAAGGTCACCCTAGTTTTTTCACCTCCCTTAACTTGCCCTTTATACATCTAACCTATCATATTCAACTCCTTCATCCTTGATTACTAATATGCACATATCTAGAATAGGGAACACATTATGTGTTTCAACCCCATACTAGATTCACGTGTAACTTGCCCAATGAAAAAATAAATACCTCTCAATTACCACTTTAATGTGATGAACATTTCCTTGTAATACCCTTCCCATTATCATAAATTTGGGGCCTTACTAGGATGTCTAACACTTTGGCGGGGTTCTTAGATTCTTTTTATCCCTTGTTCACTAAGTTTGTTCCAATTTTAATTTCTCTTATGAGACTTGAAGTATAACATTCTCCATGGCTACCCTTGTTTGGATACAATGATGATAATTCTATATACCCTTTAGGAAGAGCTCTTGCTTTTTCATGAGGGGATGACTTATTTTGTTTTTATTATCTCGTTCCCTTTTCTCACCTTCCAAATAACACTTCCAAGGCTTATCCATTGTCTCTTTAGTCTAGTATCATATCTTCTTCAAATTTTGCTTCCTCTCCTTATTACTTAAAAGTTTGTGTGACTAGGTAAGACTTATTAAAACTTACTTTTATTTTTATTTTAATACATGATTATCCTCAATGGAACTCCACATGGGCTTCCCACTTTGTCATGTCTATGTTGTTCTCAACTAGCTTAGAGGAGCTCTAACTCTCCCTCTCCCATCCCTCATTCCCTTATCATCCAAACAATTGATGTAGGTCTCTCCTCTATCATCCATATTTCAACAGTGCTCTAACACAAATTTTCTTATCTCTAAGTATTTTCAATAAGGATATAACAAGTCAAATTAAAACTAGACTTGAATAATCCCTTTATAGGACCAACTCGGCCCTCTATTATCTAATATTAATGGATATATTAAGGGTTGATGGTATCGTACTTCTCCTATGCTTCATTTGTTACTCTCCTTGATAACTCAAGTGTACTCAAGGTAGTCTCTTTTCCTTCCATCTCTTAAAGCTCTTGGTCGTTTTTCTACTTTGTTCATTTGGTTGGTCTCCTCATGGATCATTATCTTGAGTAGGGCCAAATTAAGAACATGGAATCTTATGCAACAACCATATTTCCCTGCAAGGCATGAGTGTTAAGTGGTCAATTGTAGCTACACGGTCACTTTCGTGATCATACTAATAACACCAATTACTCTTTCTAATATTTTGTCCTCACTAATCTAGCCTAGAATAGTCACCTCTTTCCTCTTCACTCAATAAGGTCACCCTAGTTTTTCCACCACCCTTAACTTTCCCTTTATACATCTAACCTATCATATTCAACTCCTTCACCCTTGATTACTAATATGTGCCTATCTAGAATAGGGAGTGCAATATGTGTTTCAACCCCAAACTAGATTCATGTGTAACTTGCGTAATGACAAAATAATACCTCTCAATTACTAGTTTAATGTGATGAACATTTCCTTGTAATACCCTTCACATTATCATAAATTTGGGGCCTTACTAGGATGTCTAACACTTTGGCGGGGTTCTTAGATTCTTTTTATCCCTTGTTCACCAAGGTTGACTCATTTTGAAAATTTTCTTGGGTAATTCCTACATTTATGGATCTAATTATGGGTGCAAACCTATTGTTAGACCATAGTTATTTAGAATACCTCATTTTAAGCCCATGGAAATCCAAATCTATTTTGTACTTGTTATTTATGGGGTCAAGTGAGTCAAACCTCATTAACCCTTAGCAAGTAGTGTATCACAAACTCCTTGGAGGTGACATGCTTGTCATTCATGGCATGCACAATAGAGGATGAATTTAGTGGTACAAACTACCATATAATCTTACCAAAACTACACCATCAAATCAACAAATAATCTTACCAAACCTACACGATAAAGTAAACATAAATGGTACAATTATTCGATATTAGATCGCAGAACATACACCTACAAAATGACTTTGTTTCTACTGTGTAAATGTTTTTTATGTGAAAAATTAATAACACGTAAATGTTTTTTATGTAAAAAATTAATACCGCATTGGTTGAGAGATATCACATCAACAATAAAAAATAATAATAATATATACCATGGTATTTCTACACTGAGAATAGGCATGGGAATAGCCATAAGGTAGTGTTTCCTTTTACTAACATAAATCAGGAATAACCATAAGGTAGTGTTTCATTTTACTAACATAAATTGATTTTGGTGTGACTATGATATGGTTTTCAAGACTTCCAATTTCAAAGAAAATTTTGATGTATACTTTTCAATTTTTAAATTTAAACACAATACCTGTTGCACCCTAAGGCGAGTGGCTTATATACCATATGTGATCTTAGGCTATCCCTTTTTCTCATGATTTTACAGAAAGATTAATTTATTACCAAAAAAATGGCTAGTTTATTAATTTAAGAAAATTAAAAGATAATAAACCAAAACTGATTTATGGTAGAGTAATCATATTTGTGGTGAATTTTGTTGATGGTCGAGTCCTAAACTGTTACGATGGGAAAGTTATTGGACATGTTTAGTTCCATCAGAGACATGAGATTTAGGAATGTATTGGGTATTCCTCCATTAAAATGAATTTCATTGAGCTCCAGATCTTCAATCACGTCAAATTCCCCAACAAAAGAGGTATTGAAGTTGAGATCATGATCATTTAAGAGGGTATCACTCTGCTTAGTGAATTGTGTGACACAACCAATTGTTGCATACTATGTTGATCACCCACTTTCAAAGGTATTGAGCCCCTAAATTTGTTGCGAGACAAGTCCACCATCTCTAAATTCCCACTCTTTATTGAGAACATTGTAGTTATAGGCCTCGTGAGGTGACTTAAATGGTAGACTGCATTGACGAGGTTTTGCAGGTTTCACATCTCCTCTAGCGATCACATTGAATTACTTCCACACATATTAAAATTAAATCACACCAAGCCTTTATAAACCTCACAAATGCCCATTCCCACAAAATTACTAGACAACACCTCCATCTGGTAAAGTTCCCACGTTGTGACAAATCACATATCGAGTCACTGACCGGTCAAGGACTCTAGGGATGCCATGTGCCGACCAACTTATACACATCAACTATCAACCTGCTCCCAAGTGGTGCAAGATCCACTACCCAGAGCAAGGTCTCTAGTTCTGGTGAAATTTAGCTTTAGACAATCTTGATCGTTCTATTAAAGTGATTTTGACCGTAAATTATGAGAAATCATAGCCATCCAGTTTGATCTTGGTCCTCCGATATGGACAATCTGTCATTTGATCAAAACAATCTTGATCGTCAAATCTGAGATCTTGACCCTTTGATATGGGCAATCTCAGCTATTCAATCAAAGCGATCGTGACCGTCAAATCTGAGAAATCGAAGCCATCCGATCTAGTAAATCATGGCCCTTAGATCTAGACAATCTTGGCCCTTTGATCTAGAAAACCTCATCCATTTGATCATAGCAATATTGATCATCAGATCTGAGAAATCATGATCATCAAATTTGGGCGATCTTGTCCATCTAATCAAGACAATCTTGGATGTTCTATCAAAGTAATCTCGACCATCAAATCTGAGAAATTGTGGTCGTCAGATCTAGGCGATGTTGGTCGTCTGGTATGGACAATCTCAGTCGTTCGATCAAAGCAATCTAGACTGCCAAATCTGACAAATCATGGATGTTCAATATGGTAAAGCATGGTCGTTAGATTTGGGTGATCTTGGCCGTATGATTTGAGAAATTGTAGCTACCATATCTAGGTCATTCTAGTCGTAAGATCTAGTAGATCTTGGCCGTCCAAATTGAGCGATCATAACTATCAAATATGATAAATCATGGTCGTTAAATCTTAGAGATCTTGGCTGTCCAATTTGAGAAATTGGAGCCATTAGATTTGTCATTCTAGTTGTCCGGTTTGCGCAATCATTGCCATCAAATCTAGTAGATCTTGGCAATCAAATATGAGCGATCATAGCCATCATATATGGTAGATCTTGGTTGCCTACTCTGGTAGATCATGCCCATAGATCTAGGCGATCTTGGCCGTCAGATTTGAGAAGTTGTAGATGTCATATCTAGGCCATTCTGGCCATATGATCTAGGCAATCGTAGTCATCAAATCTAGTAGATCTTAGTCGTCCAATTTAAGCCGTCACAAGCATCATATCTAGTAGATCTTGGTCGTCTGATTTAAGAAATTATAAACGTTAGATCTAGGAACAATATAAACTTTGAAACGGGAACTATAAACTCAAAACGAGAACTCTGGCAAAAAAACCCCAAAAAAACATCAAAAACAGTGCTAAAAACGAAAAATGTGTACACTGGAACGATGTTTTTATATTTTAGGCGTCAATTTTGAACATGTTTTAAAAATGGCAGTGACTACGAAATTTACTATGAAATTTTCGTGCAAAATATAGCTTCAAAATGAAAGTGCTGATACTGGAACAATGATTTTTTTTTAGGGTCAATTTTCAAAATTTTTAGAAAATGCTAATATAACAAATTTTTATGTCTCAAACAAAGTTGTTTATGAGGAAAAAACACATTAATGTTTTTGGTAGAATATCATTTTTCTTTTCTAAGTATAAATTTAACATGTTTTCAACCATAACATGCCAGATACAAAAGAAATTGAAATTTTTTCAACTATAAAATTAAAAGACCATGACATTATGAACAAATTACATCACTAAATGAATTCAAAAGTCATTATTTGTATACTGAATAAAACATACATTATATCTTTAATTTAATATTGCATTGTAAATATTTTAAACAATAAAATTTATCATAATTAAGACATATAATCCAACAACATAAAAATGCTTCATAGCTTCTCATCTAACACCATATGGAAAACATTAATTTTATTTGAAGATACGATGCATACATCAGTTATATAAACTGTCTTAAACAATTATTCAAAATCACTCATATTTTCTTGCACAACATCAGAATTCACATCTTCAGATGAGTGACTGGATGCTGACGAAGATGTTCCATATTCTTCTCTTTCATCAACTAGTGCCCCATCTGAGTCCACATGCACACCCAACATTCTAGGTTTCAAAATTCTTATAGATCTACGACTGGTTTCAGCAGACTCCCATGTCAACACTGTTCCTTCTGGTAACAACCTTTTCAGAATCTCTATCGTCTTGAAGTGAAGAGTTCTTATCTTTGTTAAATTGAAGTCATAAACAAGTATGTCAACATCCTCCAATTGTAATATGTCTATGTGGCGGCGATTTATATTTTTACCCTTTATTTTTCTTTTTCCGCCATTTTTTTTGTCAACTACCATCTCTGGCTTATATACACCATTGAATGGGTGTGTATTTGTGGCATACCAATGTACTTCAACACCTGTAACATCCTCATTTTCTGTAAAGACCTTTATAAATTAGCCAACCCAAAATGGATAGCCATTGGGATCTCCATCTGCTAGCACTGCAATCATGCATCCCTCCTTAATATCCTGTACTGAACCCCTATAAAGGTCTTCCATGGCTTCACATTGTGCACGAGATCTTCTGGAACCAATATACATCTCTCTTTCCGTTACCTGTGAAGAATTAATAATACCTTGACTTTGTTGCTGTTCAACAATGTTTACGTCCTCATGTTCATTCGACACATTTTGTGGCCAAATAAATGGATTTTTCAAAGGTATAACTTCATTTTTTGTTGTTTAAATGATATCACTTTGTTTATTGAAAAATGACTCCCACCAAACCGAATCAGCAATTTCAAAGTACTCATACGTATATCTAATACATTTTTTAATTTCTTCCAGGCAATCAGAATAATTTATATCTCTATTCTATCTGCGTGCATTCTGAACTTCACCAACTGATTGTAATAACAATATTTTTGATGCAAATATTGGATGATCTGGAATGAACTTCAAAAATTGCAAACCTGATGACGTTGCCCATTTTGTAGTAGTTTAAAAATTCTTGCCCCATATTAGTGTTTTCCCATCAATTTTTTTGATACAAAATTGATGTTGGAAGCTAATGTCATTAAGTTGTTCAATGCATTTCCCCTCACCATATGATCCTAGAATAAACCTTCGCATGTCAACAGTTTCTTCCAACACTTCAAAAGCAGGCTCTGGCATGTATGATTTCTTAATACATTCAATTAGTGATGGCAAGCTCCCAATTTCCTTCCTCCTCAATGTGACTGAAAAACGACTGAACATCTGATCAATATGGTCATGAGTGTGCCCAACAAGAAGGAAACCAACCTTTACCTTTTGAAAAATTCTCAATTCAACAAGCATGTTTAGATATCCAAGAACAACCTGATTTTTGTTTTCACGGCAAGTGTTGTCCAATTGTAGATACAAAACTTCAGGAAGATTACCAGACCAATGAGAAATCACATCATGAATTATGGTTATGCTTAGATTTGCATCATTATGGTTAGGGTGTAGCTGTGAAGTACACCCTTGGCAACATTTTCCCGTTGAAGACCATACAACCGACCAAGTGAAACTGAATAAAAATTTCCTCTTGTAAATTTTTGGGTCTGCGAACAAAATGTGGTAAAAGTGTTTCTTTCTGGTCCATACCATCAATTATCAAACCCAAATATTTATTCGGATTATCATAACACTTCTTTCGATGCTTGTACAACTTCTTCCTTTCATTTGTTTGTTGTTCACGATGAACCTGAAGTTCTTTGACAATTAAATCTACACAACATAAAAGAAATTCATTAAGAAATATGTTTTCATAGTTGATGACTATACAATTTTAAAAGTTAAAATTATGAACGCTTACCTCTTTCTGAGCCTTTTTTATTTAAGAGAAGCACATGTACTGCAAATCCCCATCCTTGTCTTCTTAGGAATACGGACATTATTGAATTCTTCACAAAATATTGACATGTAATAATTGGCCATGTCTCTAACACATTCTGCATATTCTTTGTATAAGTTGTAGATTTCTCATCTTGAAAAATTATCTGGAATATGTATTGTCTCTCTATTTGGCATACACTCTCCATGCTTTGAAAAAAAATCTTTCATCCATGACATTGCAATATTTGATAATGGCCCAAACTGTCTTTGATGACGTACTTCTGAATAAAATGTGGGATCCTTTTCCAAATTTTCTTGAATTCTCAAAAGACGAAAATTCCCAATCGAATGAAACATTTTGAAAGATTTTCTACACAATAATAAATTCATAATATGATAATCATAACCTAAAAATGTAGATTGCATGCAGCCAACTAAATATGAATTTTGCATGCTTTTATTCATTGACAAATATCTCTTCCTGCTTTCTAATGCAGATGTGAAATCCATATGTTTCAAGCAATTTTTTTGGCAACATTCACTTGAAATGAGAGCGTTGATAGAACTTCTTCTCATCATATATTCTGCTCTACCCCTTGTATAACTAGAACAGCTTGCATTGATACGAAAAGGTCTGCTCCTACTCCTCGATACAATATTTCTTGGAAACATCTCCATCATTGGATCATCATTTTTATAAGGATTTTCATCATCATTAAGAGGAATGTTATCCACACTATGATCAGCTCTGCTTTTCAAATATTGACTTAGAGGATACTCTTCATCTTCCCCTTCTTCAGTGCTACTATCATAGTCCTTAGAATTCAGACTGAATGGAAAATTTGACTCGATGTTTAATGGATATTCTTCCTCATGTGCATTGTCAGTGCTACTCTCATAGTCCATAGAATTAGGACTACGTTGAAAATGTGACTATTTACTTATTGAAGATGCCACATCCTGTCCTTTGTCACTGCTACCTTTATACTCATTAGAATTAGGACTAACTGCATCATCCTATCCTTCATCACTGCTACTCTCATAGTCCTTAGAATTAGGACTAAGAGGACACTATGACACTCCATTCTTTTGAAATTCATCATCACGCTCTTCATAACTGTTGCTCTCATAGTCCTTAGAATTAGGACTAAGTGGACACCATGACACTCCAATCTTTTGAAATTCATCATCCCGCGCTTTATCAGTGTTGCTCTCATAGTCCTTAGAATTAGGACTAACTGGACACTGTGACACTCCATACTTTTGAAATTCATCATCATGCTCTTTATCACTGCTGCTCTCGTAGTCCTTAGAATTAGGACTAAGTGGACACTTTGACACTCCATTCTTTTGAAATTCATTATCACACTCTTCATCACTGCTGCTCTCATAGTCCTTAGAATTAGGACTAAATGGACACTTTGACACTCCATTCTTTTGAAATTCATTATCACACTCTTCATCGTTGCTGCTCTCATAGTCCTTAGAATTAGGACTAAGTGGACACTTTGACACTCCATTATTTTGAAATTCATTATCGCACTCTTCATCACTATTGCTCTCATAGTCCTTAGAATTAGGACTAAGTGGACACCGTGACACTCCATTCTTTTGAAATTCGCCATCATGCACTTCAAAACTGCTGCTCTCATAGTCCTCAGAATTAGGA